>APFE030282715.1:71160-84795 GCA_000404065.3 Pinus taeda
ACATCTAATTTTTTCTATCAAAATAATTAGGATTCACATATAATTAAGTATATTTATTGTCAATTGCCACAATTATTTATGCACTTCTCAACATAAAAATAGGCATGAGTAAAAATGTACATGTATATAATTACTAGTTCACCAAAATTGGTCTATGTAAACCAATCAAAATATAATGATTATAACTATTACAATATAATTGAATGGTTTTATTGCTTCTAAATATCAATGCTTATATATAGTTCAATCATAAATTATATATTAAAATCAACACTTGAGATAGTTTTGAATGCATTTCCATTTTGTTGAATTGACATTTGAATTAAATTGAGTTCAATATGTGTGTATGTGTGCCCACACAAGAGTGGCTTAATGGTCATTTGAGTATGAATGCTCTCTCACTTGAAGCATGTATATATAACTATACATACTCTTGTATACAAAATTTCTCTTTTGTTGTGATAATTTATGGCACCAACAATTCACTTTATGAGATGCATGGGCACCACAAATTAGTTCCTTTATATGAATGAGAATTAATGAGATATGGAATGGTAGGGTAAAATTGAAGGCACCCAGATTGATTGCTACCTTAACACATTATCTCTAATTTTGTGAACAACATTTGAATGGATTGAGGTGTTACCTAGCATTGTTGTAAGGTTAAGGGAATGGAGGTGGAGTATTTATAAATGCAGATTGTGGTGGTTCCTTGGCCAAGTTGGGGGCCCTCAAAATTCTTCCAAACTTTGGCCTTAAAATAATTGCAAGAATAAAATCTTAGCATTATGAATTAGGCCTCACGTTTTGGTCATTAGAACTACCATATAATAGGCTTTAGAGCCCATGTTCTCTTTCTCTTATATTTAGAATATAGACTTTAATTCTTCACTTTTTAGTGAATAATTCAACAATTTTGGTGAATTGAGGATAGGCCTTCATGGCCTCATTTGTAATTTTTTAGCCATGCCTCACTGCATTTGTTATTATATATGTGTGTAGGGGGGCCTAATGGGGCCTTTTTGATTTATTGAGAATAAGTACACACTTAGGATTCAACTATAATTGATGGCAAGTCTAGTTTTTGTTTCCAAGTGTTAGTTCTTGGTTTCGTTTAAACCAACCAAGAGAGGCTATGAACAAGACTTTAGCTTGGTGAAGTTAGGTTTTTATATCCATCTATTGTAGCTCTTATATGCCTTGACATTGACTATGAAAAGGGGTAGCCCTCAAGTTCTATTACTTATCGATGATCTAGCTTAGTAGTATCCCTTTTTATTTTCCCTAGAATGAGAGGTATGACTACCCACTCACCTCTTGAAATAGATAGTAAAATCCATTCTAGAATTCCACTGGCCCTTCACAATTTTCATCATTTTGGAAGTGGGTTTCGTGAGAAGAATATTATTCTTCTCTAGTGTAACACCCCACCCCACATTTACCTGCTTTTACAAGCTCACCAGGGATATGAATATAATTCATTTAAAATGATTTATTTTTTAAAGTTCAATTTAGTCTAATTAAGAGGAATAAGGAATTTAGAAATATTTATTTATAATATATATATTATTTTATATATATATTATATATATATATTATATATATATATATTTTATAATATTTTATATTAGGTAATAATATTATATACTGGTTATAGTGTCAGAAGCAATTTATTCTTTCAAAATATTTAGGATTCACATGTAATTAAGTATATTTATCACCAATTGCCACAATTATTTATGCAGTTCCCAACACAAAAATAGGCATGAGTAAAAATGTGCATGTATATAATTACTAGTTCACCAAAATTAGTCTATGTAAACTAATCAAAATATAATGATTATAACTATTACAATATAATTGAATGGTTTATTGCTTCTAAATATCAATGCTTATATATAGTTTAATCAGAAATTATATATTAAAATCAACGGTTGAGATAGTTTTGAATGCAATTCCATTTTGTTGAATTGACATTTGAATTAAATTGAGTTCAATGTGTGTATGTGTGCCCACACAAGAGTGGCTTAATGGTCATTTGAGTATGAATGCTCTCTCACTTGAAGCATGTATATATAACTATACATACTCTTGTATACAAAACTTCTCTTTTGTTGTGATAATTTATGGCACCAAGAATTCACTTTATGGGATGCATGGGCACCACAAATTAGTTCCTTTATATGAATGAGAATTAATGAGAAATGGAATGGCAGGGTAAAATTGAAGGCACCCAGATTGATTACTACCTTAACACGTTGTCTCTAATTTTGTGAACAACATTTGAATGGATTGAGGTGTTACCTAGCATTGATGGAGGTGGAGTATTTATTAATGCAGATTGTGGTGGTTCCTTGGCCAAGTTGGGGGCCCTCAAAATTCTTCCAAACTTTGCCCTTAAAATAATTGCAAGAATAAAATCTTAGCATTATGAATTAGGCCTCACGTTTTGGTCATTAGAACTACCATATAATAGGCTTTAGAGCCCACATTCTCTCTCTCTTATGTCTAGAATATAGATCTTAATTCTTCACTCTTTAGTGAATAATTCAACAATTTTGGTGAATTGAGGATAGGCCTTCATGGCCTCATTTGTAATTTTTCATCCATGCTTCATTGCAAGTTTTATTATATATGTGTGTAGGGGGGCCTAATGGGGCCTTTTTGTTTTATTGAGAATAAGTACACACTTAGGATTCATCTATAATTGATGGCAAGTCTTGTTTTTGTTTCCAAGTGTTAGTTCTTGGTTTCATTTAAACCAACCAAGAGAGGCTATGAATGAGACTTTAGCTTGGTGAAGTTAGGTTTTTATATCCATCTATTGTAGCTCTTATATGCCTTGACATCGACTATGAAAAGGGGTAGCCCTCCAACTCTATTACTTATCGATGATCTAGCTTAGTAGTATCCCTATTTATTTCCCCTAGAATGAGAGGTATGACTACCCACTCACCTCTTGAAATAGATAGTAAAATCCATTGTATAATTCCATTAGCCCTTCACAATTTTCATCATTTTGGAAGTGGGTTTCATGAGAAGAATATTATTCTTCTCTAGTGTAACACCCCACCCCACATTTACATGCTTTTACAAGCTCACTAGGGTAAACATGAGCTGAGAGTTACTATGCATGACCCAACCTCGAAGATTCAATTATGGAAATTGGGTCCATAGCCAACTCACTGAAACCATCCAAAGACACATGATCACATTGTTATCAACCTAACTTGACCCAACACTATTTCCTTTCTGTTTCATTTCCTTAAATTTAACACCACTTTCTATTTTTGCCAGTTTTCCGGGTCCTAAGCTTCTGAGGCCGTTTTGAGGGCCTAAACAACATTTTCAGGGAAATAAGAGAGAATAGAAAAGTGCCAAAACTTATTTTACATATTCACTTTTGGTCTCCTCGTTGAGATCTTCAAAACGAGGTATTATGATAGTCAAACAAAGATTGTATGCCAAATTTACGACCTTGGGAAGTTGGCAGTCCAAATTATTCATTTATACAAACACTTTGTGACTATGGTACATGTAGGTCATGAATGCATAGTGTGTTCAATGTTTTCATTAGTTCATCGTATATTCATCAAGAATACTTACTGTCCTCTAGCAATAGTTGCACTAAAACATAGATTAGCACATGCATTCATATAAATCCACCATGAGTCATCAAACCATGAATTAGATCTAGATCAAAAGCACATAATATAATAAGAAATATACCATGCATGTAACCAACATTTAACCATAATGAAGCCATGAAAAACCAATCATATAAATAACAATAAATCACCACTTATGCTCATTGATCAACAATAAAGAATAACACTTATTAACATATGCATAGTACCAACCAAGTCAGGGACTCCCACGTACCACCTGACCATAGATTGGGTTGAACCAAATATCTCTTTCAACCAATCACCCCCATTCCATATTCCAAGTTTGAATGTGGGATTACAAGGGATAAACCAAAACAAGGAATCCATAGGTTAAACCATCCCCACCCTCATGCCATAGTGATTTCACCTAAATCGGTCCAGAAATCACCAAAACCAATACAAGATTGGATGGCTCAGGATTTATTCACCATACCCAGAGGAATTTTCTTGTCTACAACCACCTGTCAAGAGCTTCTTAGAGAAAACCATCTCCACCCTCAACCCTCAGGATTTTCCTAAGACCGCCTCAATTGAATCCAAATCCACCGACAATCCAAAGCTCAACCAAAATGAAAACCCACTATACCATGACTATCCAAGAACTAGCAAAGGAAAGGTTGTACATCACTATCAATCTAGGAAAATACCATGATAATGAGAGCAAGAATGACCAATAAACTAATGCATAAACGATGCATTCACATCCCAACAAGATAATCAAACATGAAATCTGTTACCTATAAAATAGTCTTGTTGGATTCCCTTTCCTTGCTTGAATCTCACCCTTGCTTGCTATTATCCAATCTTCTTCTTGCACTCCCTTGCTTTCCTTGCTTTCTTTCTTGTACCTTCCTTCTTGAAGTTCTCTCTCTCTCTCTTTCTTCTCATTATCCAAGTGAGTATGCTAGAATGTCCAAGAGTGCATTAAAATGTTTTCTCTCTTCCCTTTTTTATTTTATTTTCCTTTCCCTTTTCTTCAATTTCTCTTGTATGCATATTCTTGTCTCTTCAACTTCCCTTTCTCTTATTTTCCTTTATTTCTTATATTAAATTGTCATTTATTTCCCTTTGCCTTTTCCAATGCCAATGCTAATGCCAATTTCCATAGCCAATAAATAATTAACCACAAGTGATGCCCACTGTAATGTTTTTCCCTTCTTTTGGCTTGGAATACATGCCCCATGACTTTGGTTTTACTTTTTCCTTTTATAATGCCCATTTATTGCATGGAACTTTAACTCGGGGTTGTTACAAACCTGTCCCCCTTGGGGGAACACCATCCTTGGTGCTTATGGCACTTATGACCAACCAAAAATGTTGAACCTGACAAACATACTTCTTATGGAGCTTTATAACCCCTTTTGATGTAGTATTTACAATGACAAACTACTAAAAACATATTGCTTATTGGAGCTTTATAAACATAGCTTGATACATTATTTACAATGACACACACACGCGCGTACACACACAAACACACACGTACACACACAATAAAGAAGGATATAATATCCACATTTGATCATCCATCTCCCATGTAGCTTCATTGAGCCTAAAGTGCTTCCACTGCACTCTAACTTGCTCTATTGCTTAGTTCCGGAGCATGAGCTTCTTTCACTGTAGGATGTATTAAGGCTTTGGCTGGAAATATCCTTCTAGTTTCAACTGTAGTACAAAGTAATCAATCATTTTATTCGCATTTTGTATATATCTTTTAAGAAATGAAACATGGAAAACATCATGGAATTTCACTATTGGAGGCAAAGAAAGAATGTAGGCCACTGGTCCAATACTCTCAAGGATCTCAAAAGGCCCGCAATATTGAGGTGCCAACTTGGCACATGATCCAATCTTCAAGGAGCTCTTCTTGCACTTGATACACAAGTGCACATGCTCTCCAACTTGAAACTCCTTGAATACCCCATGCTGATATGCATAACCCTCCTGCATGTCATGTGTTTTCTTCAAATTGTTTCTGATAACCTGCATCTCGTACTCCATCTCTCTCAACATATTTGGTCCAATCAAAACCCTGTTCACTAGAGCACTCTAGCTTATAGGAGTGTTGCAATGCCTCCCATACAGAGCCTCAAATGGACTCATCTTCAAGGATTCTTGATACCCATTATTATACAAAAACTTCACCAATGGAAGATACTCCTCCCACTTCCTTTGTTGATGCATGACATACATCCTCAACATATCCTCAAGGATAATTCTCTATGTCTGTCTATTGGTCTGTGGATGATAAGTTTTACTGAAGGCTAACTCTGTCCCTAAGTGTGCAAACAACTCCTTCCTAAACCTGGAAGTGAAATTGGCATCTCTATCTGATACAATCATCTTAGGAACTCCATGAGACCTCACTATCTCCTTATTGAATACCTGAGCCACTTCACTAGTTGAATTAGTAGACTTCACTACAATGAAGTGAGCTACCTTGCTCAACCTGTCAACCACAACTATGATAGAGTCATGCTGCTTGATGTCCTTGGAAATTCTATAATAAAATCCATGGAAACAACCTCCATTTCCATTCTGGAATCAGAACAGGTTGCAACAAACTAGGTGGATGCTTGCATTCAAATTTCACCTACTTAGAGTCCAAGCACTTAGAAACAGACTCAACCACCTCTTTCTTCAAATTTGGCCAATAGTATAACTTCTTGATAGTTTTCAAAGTCTTTTGGTACCATGGGTGCACTGAATATGGCTTGACATGAAACTATCTCAAAATAAACTTCTTCAATTCACTACTGACAGACACATAGATGCTGCTCTTGAATTTGACCAAGCCATATCTTGTGAGGTGATACTCCTCATCCTTATTGTTGGGTCATGGAAAAGGTATGCATTTACTATTAAACTCATCATCCTTTTCCTTTATTCTTATCCTTTCTATATCTCAATGCACTAATCTATTAAGGAATTACGGTAAGAAATGAAGAAACTATTTGCGGTTACGACTTAGCTAATAATTACCTTCCTTTATGTAGGAAAACAACAAAAAGGACAAATGTTGTTCCCTATGAGGGAATAACAAAAATCGACAAGCTAAGGAAGGAATGCGGCAATTGCAGATAAGGCCAAAAGCAAATCAGCAGAATCAATGCAAGAAAGGAAACGATGTCTGAAGATGGAAAATTGTTGCGAATCCCTCCGGATCGAGAGATCCTGAGGGATCATATTTATCATTTATCTTTTTACCCTTTACTATTATAAAAGGAGACATTTTTTAAGAAGGAGAGGAGGAGGAATTTCTGTATTATTGGAATTGCAATTGTAGTTACAGACTCTCACTGTCGAGAAGAACATGAATTTATTGTATTGATTATTCAGTGTGATGATTAATATATAAGTAAAGTTGTTGTTCCCTTGCGTTTCCTGAAGTAACCTAGCAGTGTTTGCTGGCGGCTAAGGGCCCAGCCTCTGGTGGATTCAACTGCTTTTCTTGTGTCATACATTTCCAATTCTTGTAGTGTGATGGTTTGATAGTATTCTTGCTTTTTGTGATTTTATCGCTTCGCTGTTTATTATTTTCCAGTGTTAACATAATCTCTTTGCTTTATATAATTTGCAGTATTGTCATTGATTCAATTTAATTTCATTTTAGATCAAGTTACGTAGATACAAATTTTGCTTGATATCATCAACTGTAAAGAGTATTAACTATCGTTGTTGAAACGCTTATATTGAGATCATTTGCTGTTTAGATTAATTTTTGAGGATTAGGTTTGATTTAGATTAAATCAGTTAAAGAGGGATGAATTATCACTACTGTACTCTCAACTGAGGTTGTTGTTACTTTGATGAATGTAAGATTTTATTTTGTTAAAGGGTTGAGTTTTCTTTAATTGCAATTGGAATTTACTAGATGCATCTGTTTACTCTTGTATTTAAAAGATCTATACTGCAATTTAGGAACATTACTCTCTGAGTTAAATAGCAGCCACATACTGTGTACACTCTTGAAATAAGAAGACTTGCCAGGATTGATAACTAATGTGAGGATAATTAGGAGTTTCAAAAGGCACCTTATATTGACCAACATTTTGGCCCCATTGCCAGGGAGAGTGTAGCCATTTCTAAGGAGTAATGTACATCTGATGATTGTCTTTGAAGAAGAATTGGGTTTTGAAAATGGAAGATAAGAACCTACGTAACAAGCAAGTAAAGTGCTTGCTCCTCCTCCCATTTTTCAACACAATTACAGAAAACTGAAGTAGGTATTTGCTTCTTGTCTGTTGAGAGAGAACTGGGTATTAAAAATGAAAGGTAAGAACCTGCATACAGAGAACGTAAAATGCTTGCTCCCCCGCCCACTTTCTAGCAGAATTGTTAGGAACTTAGGGTAGAGATAAACATTTGAATTGTTTGCATGAATGACTAAGAAGAAAAAACCTGAAAACAATCCAATTCCACTATGGACCGGTGACCCTTGGATGATCAACTTTCATAGACGATATCTTAAAGAAAGCGAATCTCAGCCATCAGTAGGTCCCATAAATGTTGCTTCTAGACAACCTACTGTCTCCCTTCGGGCCACAGGCTCACCATTTGTAGCCTACGTTGAGGTCCACAGCAAAACAGTAGGGACTGAACAAAGTTTTCAAGAAATTGAAAATTTGTGCCCAATTTCCTCACAAGAAGATAATTCTTGTAATATTCGTGAAGGAGGAGGAGAAAAAGGGGAAACATAGGAGCCAAGATCCCCTTAGGTAGTAATTCAATAAGGAACACTCAGTATCCCAAATCGAGGGAGTGCTGTTAAGATCATTCCCACCCCTTCTAATAATCCTAGGAATAACTCTCTAGAGATCCCGGAAGGGTACTGACATATATTTGATCAAATTTCCAACAACCCGCAAACAACCCAGACCTCTACATTGCAGTATCCCATCGTTGACATAGCTGTCAACGCACCCATGAAAGTTATCCCTCTCCAAAATATTCCCACCCTTCATGGACTAACATCAGAGGATCCAGATGCATTACTGTTTGAATTTGATGCATTATGTCGGGGTTATGATTATACCACTACCCCCAAAAACTAAAGCTGTTTCCCTCTACATTAAAAGGAGCGGCCTTGCGATGGTTTATGGGATTAGGTGGAGGCACAATAAATGATTGGGATCAAATGAAAAGCACTTTCCTTAAAAATATCAAGACTATTGCAGATCTAGGAAATTGAAAGACGAAATATTCCAAATGGTAGCAATACCCAGTGAAACGTTAGAAGAATATGTGGAATGATTTCAATATAACCTCCAATGGTCTCCCTATGCAACTTTGCCTTTACCTGATAATGTGCTAAAAACTACACTAATGAAAGGGATGAAAGAAAAATGGATAGAGACATTAAATATTATGGGTAAAGGTGATATATATCAAGAAGAGTATGCTGACATTATTAAATTATGTATCAGGTGCTCAAGAGGTAGTATGAGATTGAAACCAGCAAAATGCGGCATGACCACCAAAGACAACAAAATATCTGGTGGGGTATAACTCGTGCAGAAATTGGCAACCTGCTAGAGGATTCAAAACATATATTTTGGTAACTCTGACAATGCAATTAGACATCATGAAAGCCAAGCAAAAGCAAGCTGAAGTAGAACAAAACTTGGTGATATTTTGTCCTAGATGCAGGAAGAAGCATAGTCACAAAGAGTGCTCGCTGGATATGGTGCAAACCTGTGCCATATGTACTAAAGATCATGCCACAGAAAGCTGCCCATCACTCCCAGGGTTAAAAGTAATCTATAAGGAGGCAGAGGAAGCAACAGAACCAGTGTACCTACTAAATCAACGTCGTCAATGGCAACCACAACAAACAGGTACACCAACTGATCCATCTTCTTTCTTTCAACCCTCGCATATAATTCGCAAAAATACCGAGGAGCCACATGGAAAAACTAGTCACCTTTTTCCAATTGGTCACGAAAACCATTCTCTATGCCACTTTGGCCCAACCAATCAAATCAAAATAATAATTGGCCAAATTCCTCTTACTTCCCACCATTCTGGCAGAATAATGCATATCAATCTCAATGGTCACCCTCCACTTCACAGAACCAGAACTGGTAGTCAAGCTGGCAAAGACCCACAAATCAACCAGCAGGGACAATCCCCCTACCTCAACCCACACTGCCAACACCCTACACATTGCAACAGAACCCTTAGACCGACCTATGACCGCAGCTCCCAGCCCAACCCAACCCGGACCCTAACAACAGACCGATTCAATCTGTGTAAATTATTGAAGGACCAGAGCCAGAAATCGAGTTGAGGGAGTGCAATGAGCTTCAATTAAGATCTGGGCGGATAATAAAATGAGAGGGAGATAAAAATATACAAATTGAAGATCCGTTACCTAAAGAACAAACACCACAAGTGGAGAACATGGTTAAACAGAAAACTCATGATCAAACGATCACCACTTCTCCACCATTCCTAGAAATTTTAATTATACCACACCCAATCGAATATCCCGATTTTGATCTTCTAGGAGAATTGAAAAACTTTTGTATAAAAATACCGCTCCTTCAGGCTATTCAGGACATTCCAATTTATGCAAAAACTATTAAGGAATTGTGTATGAAAAAGCCGAAGAGGAAAATAAAAACAACACCAAATATCCATGTAGTCGGTACTTTATCTGATTTACTATCAGGAAGAGAAACACCTGTAAAATATGAGAACCCACGAAACCCTATATTCACGGTGCAAATAAGTGGATGCTCCTTCCCCGATGCTTTAGTCGATTTAGGAGTAGCAATCAATATTCTTATAACAACAACTTGTCAAAATCTTGGCATTACATCCTTGGACCCAACCACGACCTTGTTGGAACTGGTTGACTGATCGGTAGTCAAACCAGAAGGCACATTACAAGATGTAATGGTGTCTGTAGACTTTTGGGAATACCCAGCAGATTTTTTGATCATCAATCCTAGAAACTGACTCGATGGACATCCCCTAATTCTAGGTAGGCCTTGGCTAGCAACCGCGGATGCTTACATATGCTATCGAACAGGAAGCATGACTATAGCAAGAGGAAACAATGTGAAGAATTTATCCTTATATGCTGCAGCTCAGCCAAGTTTAACAATAATAAAAACCAGAAAACAACCTGTATCATATCTAACTGAAAACATTAGATCACCGCTAACTATAGAAGATGCTCTCGAATTCAAGGATCAAACAGAAGATGACATCATTAGCACTTACATTAACCAACCAGATGTCGTATCCCATCCAAAATGGCACATGATCGAAGCAGCCCTCTATAACGAAATAGAAGAAGATCCCTTAAAAGATATTAATGACCAATCAATACCGACAACTTCTATTTATAGCAACAAAACCATAGAAATTGAGCCAAGAAAAACTTTAAATATTAACAAAAACCTGACTGCGGACCAGGAGCAGAAGCTTGTTCAACTTCTGAAAAAATATAAAGAGGCCTTTGCATGGGATTACTCATACATGAAAGGGATTGATCTCCAATTATGCATGCACCACATCTATACAAAGAAAGATGCCAGGCCCTTCGACAACCTCAACGGAGGTTAAATCCTCATCTTAAAGATATTGTTAAAGCTGAACCATAAAAACTGTTAGATGTAAATTTTATCTATCCTATATCTGACAGCAAATGGGTCTCTCCACTAGTAGTGGTGCTTAAAAAGAATGGAAAGTGGCGTATATGTGTTGACTATAGAGAGCTTAATAAAGCAACCCAAAAAGACCATTTTCCCCTTCTGTTCATTGACCAGGTCTTGGACACATTAGCAGGAATTTTTTTTCTTTTCTTTCCTAGATGACTTCAGCGGCTACAATCAAATTCAAATTGCCCCAGGAGACCAGGATAAGACTACCTTTATCTGCCCTTGGGGGACATTTTCTTATAGGGTCTTACCTTTTGGGCTGTGAAATACACCTGCCACATTCTAGAGGGCTATACTTAGCATTTTTTCAGATCTAATAAATGAAGGGCTTTAGGTGTACGTGGATGACTTTACACCTTACAGAGATGAATTCGAGTCGGCATTACAAACATTAGAGAAAGTTCTGCAAAGATGCATTGCTACCAAGCTCTGTTTAAGCTATGAAAAATGCCACATGATGATGACCAAGGGCCTCATCTTGGGTCACTATATCTCAGTAGCTGGAATCCAGGTAGATCCAACAAAAATTTAAATAATTCTTTTAATACCTACCCCTTCCACACAAACTGAGGTACGCAGTTTCGTGGGATTTTCTGGCTATTATAGAAGATTTATAAAGAAATTTTCTCAAATTGTTACACCATTATATGCATTAACAGGAAATATCGATTTCATTTAGACTAAGAAATGTGACATTGCTTTTGAAGATTTAAAATGGTTTGTATCAATAGCCCTAGTATTACGGGGCCAAAACTTGGATTTTCCATTCCAAATTTCATTCAACGCTTCAGACATGGCCATCAGAGTAGTTCTTGGCCAGGAGGAAGATAAAAATCCATATGCAATATACTACATCAACAAAAATCTATCTCCTGCTGAATTAAATTATACCGTGACTGAAAAAGAATTTTTGGTTGTAACATATGCTATCAATAAGTTCAAACATTATATAACAAGATACTTTGTCGTTTTGTATACTGATCACTTTGCTATTAAATATCTAGCTAATAAACCTGTTACAAATGGAAGAGTGACAAGATGGTTGATCCTTTTGCAGGAATTTGACATAACTATCAAAGATCAACCAGGAAAAGAAAATCCAGTAGCAGACTTCCTTTCACGAATGCCAAAGACAGATGACTAGGCAACAATAGAAGACCGGTTCCTTGATGAACACTTATTTGCTGTCACCATGAAAACACCATGGTAAACGGACGTTGCAAACTACCTAGCAGTGGGAAAATTACCCAAGCACTTGACACCTAATGAAATAAAACAAATAGTATAGCATAGCACTCAGTTCTCCTGGATTAGAGGATATTTATTTCATACAAGGGACGATATGCACATTCGAAGATGTGTCAGGTGTTAGCCTCCTGCTGTAGCACGTTACTCATCTTTCATGATTGACATTTTTACATGCCAAATATGTCATTCTTTGCATGTTGCAATGTTCCATATTTGCTACAGAGGCCAATGAAGATTTCTAGGAGGAAGTGCCAGTTCAAACGCCATTGCTGTGTTCCAATTTTGATGTACTATTCCATTTTTGAACAATTTTCAGTTAAAGGGAGGTCCAAATAGTTTAAACTTGGTCTCCCTAGGTTTCAATTTCCTGTTTTAGAATATAGAAAATGAATATCTATCCAAACAGCTTAATCTTGGCAGATTCCTAGATAGGTAGAGAAGCAAGGGTGCTCAACAGCTTAATCTGGGCCCTTGGAATGAATCAGTGCAGATGTAGATAGGAAGACAAAAAAAGAAAAAAGTTGAAAAAGCTGGGTCAGCAAGCCCAAATGCACCCAAACCAAAAAGAAGAAAAAATGCTAGGTAAGTAGGATGGGTAGGTAGTTTTGAGGTTGCACAATGCTGATTTGTGATCAATTCCATATTTTCAAGTGTCATATCTGTTCAGGTCACGATTATCAGACAAGCTCCACTTGAAGGACTCAAGCGAGGTATGTCTAACTCCCCCTTCTTCCTCCTTCCCCAAATCATTCACTAACCTCCCAAAGAGATCAAGATCCGCTTGATGCCTCTTAGTTTCATCATTTTCCATATCATTCACCTTGGTGAAGATCTGCTTTACTCAAGGAATATTCATACTCCCTTTATGGATCATTGTTTCCCTTAATAGCCTGAGATTAACCCACTTAGCGCTTTCTCATCATGGTCATATTAATCTCTAACTCTATTATATAGATCCCTATCTATCGCCTCATCCCCTACTAAAACTATGTTAATAACTCCCCTACATACTTATCCCCTCCCCTTGGTTGAAAATAACCATAAGTACA
>APFE030282721.1:0-17336 GCA_000404065.3 Pinus taeda
TTACGTAATTTATTTGATTAGATTCCATTAGGTTATTAATAAAATAATATTAATGGTTAATTATTAGTTTGAATGACTTATTATAATATATTTCTAGAAATTAGTAAAAATTAGTTATAATAAACAGTCATTTACCTACTTAAATAATATTAAGATATTACTAAAATGGTTTTTAATAAAATAATATTAATGGTTAATTATTAGTTTGGATGATTTTGTATTAGTAAAAATTAGTTATAATAACCAGTACTTTACCTGGTTAAATAATATTAAGATATTACTAAAATAGTATTAATGGTTATTATAAATATATTATTTGATTAAGTGTATCTTTATAAGAAGAATTTTAGGTTACATAAATAAATTACATATCCTTATTCCCAAAAATAATAATAATAATTTCAAAAACCAATAATAAAATAAATAAAAACAATAAGTATTTATTTAGTGAATTAAAAACTACATATATGCATGAATTATTTAATAAAGGTATGTTAACTATTATCAAAACTATACTACTTACTATTATTGTAATATTCAACCTTTTCGTGTTTATATGAATTATTACATTCACCACATATTAATATTATACAAAAGAGGTTAGATTTGAAAATTAAATAAATTTATTTTATTTATACATAAATATGTATTATTATATCACCTTGCGATAGA
Source organism: Pinus taeda (assembly GCA_000404065.3). Classification (NCBI taxonomy): domain Eukaryota; kingdom Viridiplantae; phylum Streptophyta; class Pinopsida; order Pinales; family Pinaceae; genus Pinus; species Pinus taeda. The sequence goes on from APFE030282721.1 coordinate 673, forward strand.
AAAAATCTAGATGGGCCATACTTATTACCGCTAGGTTAAGGAGCTGTAAATAAATAACTCAAGGAAGTAATCACACATAAAACTAAAATGACAATCATGTAAATAAAGGAATACATCATAATCTAGATACCCTAATAATAATGACGCTATGAATAAACTAATTAACAACCCACTCAGGAAAAAAACCTACATCAAAAAATGGTAAAAGCTAAAAACATAAATACCTTAATAATACTAGAAAACTCGAGAAGATTAAACTGAACGAATATGAAGAAAGCATCTAGGATGAACATAGAGGGAAGGAAGAAACCCTAAGATGACAGGGCGGGGATCCAATTTCTACTGACCTTCCAGCCATCATCTCTGTTGATATTGATGGGTCTACGCTCAATTTCAATAGCTTCCCTTAACTTGCGATGATGGAACCGATCCACCCTGGAAATGACTTTTGCCTCCTCGATGCAGACGTGATGTTTAGTCTTGTCCTCATGCTCTAGTAGGGATGAGGATTTAGTTCTTCCATGCCTCAAATCTGCAGCATGCTCGCAAATTCTCTGCTCGATGGAGCGCCTTGTTTCCCCTATATAGGGTGTCCCACAGGAGCAAGGACTCAGATACACACCCTTCATGTCCTTGGGGTTCACAGGATCCTTCACCGACCGCAGGGAATTACAGATGGTTCTGAGGGGTCTGAAGGTGGAGGGAATATCAAACTTTCTAAGGATCCACGCAATTTTGTTTGTGGTCCCTTGGATATAGGGTAGATGGACACCTAGCTGGCGCTCCTTGGGTTCTTTCTTAATCAACGCATTTTTAGAGGCTTTAAGGAAAGCTTTCCAACCTAGGTGCCTACTATATCCGTTTTCCACAAAGACATCAAGGAGGTGGGATCTCTCTCTATCCAGGTTCCCATTATCCGAAATCCTGAGGGCACGCGTGGCCAGAGTGTTAAGAACACCCATCTTCTGAGCCAGGAAGTGATGCGAATCGGCATGAAGATACTGCTCTGTGTGCGTTTTCTTACGGAACACTGCGTGGGAGAGAGAGCCGTCCTTCTTCCTAGAAATTGGATCCCCGCCCTGTCGTCTTAGGGTTTCTTCCTTCCCTCTATGTTCATCCTGGATGCTTTCTTCATATTCATTCAGTTTAATCTTCTCGAGTTTTCTAGTATTATTAAGGTATTTATGTTTTTAGCTTTTACCATTTTTTGACGAAGGTCTTTTTCCTGAGTGGGTTGTTAATTAGTTTATTCATAGCGTCATTATTATTAGGGTATCTAGATTATGATGTATTCCTTTATTTATGTGATTGTCATTTTAGTTTTATGTGCGATTACTTCCTTTAACATACGTTTAAAAGTTAACATACCTTTAGTAAATAATTCATGTATATATTTAGTTTTTAATTTATTAAATAAATACTTATTGTTTTTATTACCTTTGAAATTATTTATTTTATTATTGTTTTTAAATTACCTTTGAAATTATTATTGTTATTTTTGAAATAAGAATAGGTAATTTATTTATGTAACAATCACTTAATCAATTAATAAATTTATAATAACCATTAGTACTATTTTATTAATATATTAATGTTATTTAATTAGGTAAAGTACTATTCATTATAACTAATTTTACTAATTTCTAGTAATAGAGTATTATATTATTAATTTTAATATTATAAAGTATAATAACATAAAATCGTTCTAACTAATAATTAATTTTTAATAACCATTAATATTAATTTATTAATAAACTAAGGTTATCTAATTAAATAAATTTACGTAAGTTTCTAGTCAACACTCCTAATTTCACTAATTTCTAGAAATAGAATATTGTTTTATCAATTTTAATATTACAAAAATAATAATAATATTAAATGTATTAATAAAAGTTGGGCTGGGTCTTAGGGTCAAAAGTAGCCGTTATATAGCCGTTGGAGTCTCTGCGCAATCTATTTAACTTGCTAGGCCAGATCTGTGTCTTCAATTTGTCCTGACGATGAACCACACTAGTTGGTTCGAAACGCGTCGACACAGGTCATTTTTATGTGATTCACGCCGAAACTATTCTTATAATTTACAATACACTCTTTAAGATGTTATAAAATGATTAGTATTTAGGGTTTGGGTTTTGGGGTTTGGAGTTTAGGGTTCATGTTTTAAGATTTATGGTTTATAAGGATTTAGTAAATTCTTTTAATGAACACTTAAATAAAACTTAAAAAAATATTTTTAAGCTGTTGTAAAATGCTTGGGGTTTAGGGTTTGGGGATTAGGGTTTAAGGTTTAGGGGTTCAATGGGTTCACTAAATGATTTTAATAAACACCTAAATAAAAGTTACAAAACACTTTTTAAAATGCTATAATATCCTTAGAGTTTAGGATTTAAGGTTTACAGTTTAGGGTTTTAGGTTTGGGGTTTAGAGTTTAGGGTTTAGCGTTTAGGGTTTATAATTCTTTAGAAAATTATTTTTATAAACACTGTAATAAAAGTTACAAAATGATTTTTACAATGTTCTAAAATGATTAGGGATTAGGGTTTAGTGTTTAGGGTTTGTCGTTAAGGTGGTTTAGCATTTAAGGTTTATGGTTTATAAGACTTTAGTAAATGGTCTTAATCAAGGCTTAAATAAAAGTTATGAAATTCCTTTTTAAATGATATAAAATTCTTAGGGTTTAGTGTTTACGGTTTGGCCTCTTGCATTTAGGGTCTAGGGTTTATAATACCTTAGTAAATTCTTTTAATAAAGTCTTAAATAAAAGTTCCAAAACTCTTTTTAAACTATTATAAAATTCTTAGGGTTTTGGGTTTTTGGTTTTGATTTTGGGTTTTAGGTTTTATGGTTTATAATACATTAGTAAATGCTTTTAATAAAAACTTAAATAAAAGTTACAAAACAATTTTCAAAATGTTATAAAATGCTTAGGATTTAGCGTTTGGGGTTTCAGGTTTAAAGTTTACGCTTTAGAGTTTATAACACTGGTGGAAATGCTTTTAATAAACACTTGAATAAAAGTGACACGCTACTTTTTAAAATGTTATAAAATGCTTAGTATTTATGGTTTAGAGTTAGGGGTTTGAGGTTTATTGTTTGGGGTTTAGGGTATAGTGTTTAGGTTTGTGAATTAACGGTTTCTAACACTTCCGTAAAAGCTTTTAGTAAAAGCTTAAATAAAATTTTCAAATCGGTTTTTAAAATGTTATAGAATGTTTAACATTTACGGTTTAGGGTTTAGGGTTTGGGGTTTAGGGTGTAGGGCTTATGGTTTGGGGTTTAGGGTAGAGTGTTTAATCTTCATAAAATTCTTAAGGTTTAGGGTAGGTTTTGTGGTTTAGGGTTTAGGGTTTAGGTTTTAGGTTTTAAGGTTTATAACGCTTTAGTAAATTCTTTTAATAAACATTGTGATAAAAGTTACAAAACTATTTTGAAAATGCTATAAAATGTTGAGGGTTTAGGGTTTAGGGTTTTAAGTCTACGATTTAGGGTTTAGGGATTATAACACATTAGTAAATTATTTTAATAAACATTTAAATAAAAGTTACAAAACACTCTTTAAAATGTTATAAAATACTTAGGGTTTAGCATTTATAGTTTAGCGTTTATGGTTAGGGGTTTACGGTTGACAGTTTAGGGTTTAGGGTTTATAGAACTTTAGTAAACGTTTTTAGTAAAAACTTAAATAAAAGTTACAAAATATTTTTAAATTTGTTATAAAATGCTTAGCGTTTAGGGTTAAGGGTTTACAATTTAGGTTTTAGGATTTAGGGTTTGGGGTTTAGGGTTTCAGGTTAAGCGTTTGTGGTTTAGGTTTTAGTGATTAGGGTTTATGGTTTAGGTTTTATAACACTTTATAAAATGATTATTGTTTAAGTTTTCAGATTTTTGGTTTAAGGTTTAGGGTTGATGGTTTCAGGTTTATAACACCTTAGTAATTGTTTAAATAAACACTTAAATAAAAATTAGAAAACACGTTTTAAAATGTTATAAAATGCTTAGGTTTTAGTGTTTAGGATTTGGGGTTTAGGGTTTGGGTTTTAGGGCTTAGGGTTTAGGGTTTATGGTTATCTCTATCCTACACTTATATACCGAGGTGTGGTCTTCCCTTATTATAGATACTAGTAAAATTCTTAGGGTTTTTGGTTTAGGGATTAGGGTTTGGGGTTGAGGGGTTAGGATTTAGGGTTTATAGCATTTTAGTAAATTCTTTTAATAGGCACTTAAATAAAAGTTACAAATAGTTTCTAAAATGTTATTAAATTCTTAGGCTTTAGCATTTATGGTTTAGGGTTTATAAAAATATACTAAATGATTTTAATATACACTTAAATAAAAGTTACAAAAGACTATTTAAAATTTTATAAATTAATTAGGGTTTAGGTTTTAGGGATTACGGTTTAAAGTTTATAACACTTTAGTAAATTATTTTAATAAACATGTAAACAAAGTTACAAAACACTTTTTAAAAAGTTATGAAATGCTTAGGGTTTAGGTTTTAGGGTATAAGGTATAGGTTCTAGGGTTTGGGGTTTACGGTTTACGGTTTACGGTTTATAACACTTCAGTAAATTATTTTAATAAAAACTTAACTAAAAGTTAGAAAATGATTTTTGAAATGTTATAAAAGGCTTAGGGTTTAGTGTTTAGGGTTTAGGTTTTCTAGTTTAGGGTTTTAGTTTAGGGTTTAGTAAATCCTCTTAGTAAACACTTAAATAAAAGTTAGAATTTCTTTTGAGATGTTATAAAATTCTTAGGGTATAGAGTTTAGGGTTTATGGTTTTGGGTTTGGTGCTTAGGGTTTAGGGTTTAGGGTTTATAACACTTTAGTAAATGATTTTAATAAATGCTTAAATAGAAGTTACAATATGTTTTTTAAAATGTTATAAAATTACCAGGGTTTAGTGTTTAGGGTTTAGGGTTTAGGTTTTAGAGTTTAGGGTTGAGGGTTTATAACACTTTAGTAAATTCTTTTAGTAAATACTGAAATAAAAATTACAAAACACTTTTTAAAATGTTATAAAATGTTTAGGGTCTAGGGTTTAATGATCACAGTTTGGGGTTTAGGGTTTAAGGTTTAGGGTTTAGGGTTTAGGGTTTATGATTTAGCGTTTAGGTTTTATAAGAATTTAGTAAATTATTTTAATAAACACTTGAATGAAAGTTTCATAATAGTTTTTACAATGCTAAGAAATGATTATGGTTTAGGGTTTAGGTTTTGGGATTTAAGGTTTAGGGTTTAGGTTTAGGGTTTATTATTTAGGGTATACAACATTTTAGTAAATGCTTTTAATGAACACTTAAATAAAAGTTACAAGATAATTCTTAAAATTTTATAAAATGGTTAGAGTCTAGGATTTACGGTTTAGGGATTGGGGTTTAGGGTTTAGGGTTTTGGTTTTGGGGTTGAGGGTTTCTGTTGTTGGCTTTAGGGTTTAGGTTTTATGGTTTAGGTTTTATGGATTAGGGTTTAAGGTTTAGGGTTTTGGTTTTGGGGTTTAGGTTTTAGGGTGTACGATTTAAGGTTTATAAAAAAATAGTGAATTCTTTTAATAAACACTTAAATAACAGTTACAAAACCCTTTTAAGAATGTTATAAAATGCTTAGGGTTTACGGTTTAGTTTATAGGGTTTATGGTTTATTGTTTAGGGTTTAGGGTTTATAAAACTTTATTAAGTGCCTTTAAAAAACACTTAGAAAAGGTTACAAAACACTTTTTAAAATGTTAATAAATGATTAGGGTTTAGGGTTTAAGGTTGGGGGTTAAGGGCTTAGGTTTTAGGTTTTAGGGTTTAGGGTTTGAGGTTTGGGGTTTAGGGTTTAATGTTTAGCATTTAGGGTTTAGGGTTTATAACACTTTAGTAAATTATTTTATTAAACACTTAAATAAAAGTTACAAAACTCTTATTAAAATTTTATAAAACTGTTACGGTTGAGGGTTTAGGGTTATAACATTTTATTAAAGGCTTTTAATAAACACTTAAAAATGTTACAAAAATGTATTTTAAACTGTTATAATTTTCCAAGCAGAATTGATGATCCACTTATTGAAATGCAATAGCTTTTACAACAATTGGTCGACCATAGTAAGAAAATAACTGCTGACGTAAATAAATTACAAGATAAAGTGATAGTTCAAGGGAATGAAAAAACATCCACTCCAATATAAAAGGATCACTAAGAATTTTCCACGGAAAAGGAAGAGTTAGAAAAACTATTATAGAACAGAGCTCAATGTTTTTAATATTTTCCTAATATATTCATCACCCACATGCGATCGGACATAAACTCAATAATTTCTAATTTTAGAATTGCACTCCCGACAAGTAACTCAACCTCGAACAAAGTCTAACCATGAGAATTAGGTTTTAGAGGAGAAAAATATTAATCCCAACTACAACAAGAGTAGAGACAGTGTTTTAGAGGAGGTAAGATATTCAAGTTCTTGAACCAAATACTTATCGAAAAACATTCCCTATGACTTCAACACCGGCACTTGCAATAGCACAATCATCTTGATCCTCATCCCCATGAAATAAGTTCAATTTCTTTGAGCTAAGATTTTAGGATTTGGTTTCTCTTCTAAAAAACAACATCACACTCAGGAATTTGAAATTGAACGTTCCAATCAGTCAGCCAGGGAAGGGAAAAGAAGAGGAATTCACATTCTAAATCTTGCAGATGTAATTCAAGAAGTTCTAGTTGACCACGAAACTAGATCTTCTAATTAGCCAACCACCCTTCTGAATTAACTTTTATTTCATTATAAGGATTTAAATCTTTTAATTTATGGTGTATCAAATTTTGTACAAATTTTGTAAGACTCCAAATCTTCCCATCCTTTGTCACAAAGAATGAATTAAGAGTAGGGGAGATGTTGGAGGGACTTGTCAACTTAGTTGACCATCCCAAACAATTCTACAATTGATATTATAATGTTGCTAAACTCTCTAGTCGAGTCAAGTTTCTAAGTTAGATAGGTTAAATTGGTTTTGACTTAAATTATTCTGACTATCTCGAATTATAGGTTAAACACATACTCTATATATTACTTCAGTGAAAGAGTTATGAGGCTTGGTGAAAGAGTTAAACACGTACTTTATATATTCTTCACATATATTCTTCAGTGAAAGAGTTCTGAGGCTCGGTGAAAGAGTTAAACATGTACTCTATATATTCTTCACATATCTTCTTAGGTGAAAGTGTTTTGAGGCTCGGTGAAAGAGTGAAACACGTACTCTATATATACACTTCCTTGCATTCTTCACATATATTCTTCGGTGAAAGAGTTCTGAGGCTCTGTGAAAGAGTTAAACACATACTTTATATATACACTTCCTCACATTCTTCACATATATTCTTCGGTGAAAGAGTTCTGAAGCTCGGTGAAAGTGTTACACGTACTTTACATATACAACTCCTCACATTCTTCACATATATTCTTCGGTGAAAGAGCTCTGAGGCTCGGTGAAAGAGTTCTAAGGCTCAGTAAAAGAGTTAAAGACATACTTTATATATCCACTTCCTCACATTCTTCGCATATATTCTTCGGTGAAAGAGTTAAACACGTACTTTATATATACACTTCCTCACATTCTTCACATATATTCTTTAGTGAAAGAGTTCTAAAGCTCAGTGAAAGAGTTAAGCACATACTTTATATATAAACTTCCTCGCATTATTTGCATATATTCTTCGGTGAAAGAGTTCTGAGGCTCGGTGAAAGAGTTAAACACATACTTTATATATACACTTCCTCTATGATATAAGACCATAAGGCTCGCATCTTCGGTGATCAGTTATGAGGCTTGCATAAATTCTTCGGCATTTAAACTCAGGTTTTGAGGCCTGCATCTTTGGTTTATGGGCTGTTGTGGGCCTGGGTGATCTGTAGTCATGTTGGCTAATATCAGGTGCACACATTCCTTATATTTTTATCTTTCTAATACATATTTTCTCATATAATTTCATGTATGAATATTTCAACACAATTAACAAATATTACCAAGGGCAGACCTAGCATAGTTACTCTCCAATTTGTTTACGAGTATATAGAGTCTTTAGAGAAACGTAGATAAGAAAGAGAAGCCAAGCTACAAAAATAGTTATAAGCCATGCTGGAAAATAAATTTTCATCTCTTGAAGACACGATCCAAAAACAAATAGAAAATAAAATAGAAGTACTCGAGAATAAAATGGAGGCAATGGAGACTAGATTGTAGGTTATAGGAAAACAAAACCAAGATACTAACCAACCATCCCAACAAGGAGATGTTGATACTTTAGAGAGTCTTAAAATGAAAGACATGATTAAAGAACTAGAAGAAAATTTTAATAGCCGCCTCATCCTAAATAACGTGGTAGATAAGTTAGATATCAAACCAATTAATGATGAAGTGAAAAAATTAATAAAATTAGACCATGAACGTAACAAAAGGGCCTTGAACTTTATAATCTTTGGTTTAAAAGAGGAAGTAGATGAGGATACTTTAGCCTTAGCCCAGAAAGAATTACATAATATCTTACAAATTGAAAGAGTGTGTCTCACAGAAGCAACAAGATTGGGGAAATTAACCAAGAATAAAGGAAGACTAATCCGCATAAAGGTGAGCTCCACTGATCATAAGTACGGCATACGTAGTAAAACCTCAAGTCTAAAAGGAATGAGAATATTCATAAATGAATATCTCATTCCAGAAGATCAAGCAGAATTAAGAAAGGATGTTCAAAAGGTAAAAGAAGCTAGAGAGGAAGGAAAATGGGCAATAATCAGAAATAGAAAATCGAGATAGAAACCAAAAATATAGTAATCAGTAGCAATTAAACATTCTCTCGATCCTTTCTTGGAACTATCAGGGCTCCCCATGGAGCAAAAGCCCCCAAGATATGCTGGATTTCAAATGATGTTGATATTATTTTCCTTGTTGAAACTTGGGAGCATGAAGAATCTAAGGTCCCTAACAGAGATGGTTATACGCTATGGTCTACCTGGAACAAGCAATCCTCCCGTAGAGTCATTGGGGGAATAGCTTGTTATGTTATATACCTAGGGAGGATAATATGGGGTACCAAGGGAGGTACCCAAGGTAATAATGTAATAATGGGATGGGCCATAGTAATAAATAAGGTGGTTAACCCATATCATGTAAGGGACCACAAGTAGTTAGTAATAATGTAATGGGCCCATGGTATTAGTCGATGGTATGAGGGAACCATGGTAATGATCCATGGTATTGTATGTATGAGGCCTATATAGAGGCTAGATACTCCACGTGAAGGAGTCAAGCATGATTGTATGAACAAGCATATGGTTTGGGGAGTGTTCTCCTTCCTTAAGGAGTGAATGTATGGTGTTACCCTACCTTAAGGGTGTGATCAATAAGGTGAATCATTTATATCTATTTCAATATTGTTATTCTTGGGTTTATTTATATTTTCATATGTTTCTGGGTTAGATCTATAAAAATTGGTATGAGAGCACTTTCTTGGGCACAAAAGTGGAGAAATTTTTTTAATTTTTTGCAGGATTTTGAGGGTGGCGAGTTTGCAGATAAGATCGGTAGCTTTTGGTGCAAGATTTGCAAAATCTAATTGCAGATTTGTATTGTTTGTCAAAAAATATCCGATTTCAAAAAAACAATTGGTTGAATCGGAGTCCGGATGAAGGAGATATCGCTGATTTAAAAACCAGTGGGGTTGTAGACAATTTTGGTGATGGCGGGAGTGTGGTAGAATAGATCTGAAAATAGGTCATAAAAGATAAGATCTGAAAATAGGTCTGAAAATATGATCCCCGTTTATGCCGAATGATTGTTCCGTTTCTGAAAATAGGGCATAATAGGGATTCTGAGCAATATTAATGGAACTGTGACAATTTCAAATTTTCTCCAAGTAAGTGAATTTTTTCAAAAGCCTCTTCATGGTGACTCTATGTTTTACAGGAAAAGATAATGGTCCTACTATTGAAGAATTCATACAAACAATAAGGTTCAAATATGGGGTATTTTGGAAGGCTATAGTACGGTTTAATTTGCAAGAGGAGGCTGACAGATGATGGAACTCACTAGGAATCAAACAGTTGGACAACTTGTCGGATGAAGAATTTGAAAAACTCTTTATGGACAAATGGTATTGTGCTAGAAAAAAGAAGGAAACCGAGGATCCTAAAGGGTTATTTTTTGTTGGTATCTACTTATTGCAGGTTCATGGATTGATTCAGAAAGAGAAGATCATTGTTTCTATAAATCCTAAATGCAAGCATAATTTCATCAATGTTAATTTCGAAAAAAAATTGCAAGTTCCAACAAAACACATTGAAAATACACAAGTTGGTGATGAGAATGTTCAAGTGTACAATGATTTGAAGATTTCTATGGATAAGTATGTGTTGCATAGTGATTTTTATGCTTCAGATATGGATAACATAGATGTTGTTTTGGGATACCCTTGGATGGAATTAGTGGGTACTATCAATATTAATGTATAGAAGAAATTCCTTAAGCTCTGGTATAAAAAGAAGAAAATTACATTACAGGATATTTCCATTAGATGATGAGCGAGTGATGATAGACAATCAAACACAAATAGAGGCTGAAGCAGAAAAGGTTACAGGTGCTGATATATTGGAGGAGGGCTTAGTGGATGAAGTAATATTGGAAGATAAGACACCACAGCAGGCACCACAACGTAATAGTCAGGCTCCATTAAGGGGTGAATTAAAGAAAAAGACACTGTGGGTTAAAACTTCAACATATCATCACCCACATCACCCCTCAAGACAACCATCAAGATGGCAACCAATTAGCCACATGAACAACAACCCCCGCAGGATAGATAGAGGGGAGTGAAGATCCACCTACTACACATCTACACAGAAGAACTACCACAATCAACTTCCGTCTCAAGTGAGCGAGGCACCAGTGAGATCGAGGGTTCACCTTTCTCTTCGGTGGCTAGATGCACGTGCATGGTACCAGTGGAATACTCTTTTGAGTAGATCTTATTATTTGTGTTATTCCCATGTTTCGGGGACGAAACATGCTTAGGGGGGTGGAATGTTATATACATAAGGGGGATAATATGGGGTACCAAGGGAGGTACCCAAGGTAATAATGCAATAATGGGATGGGCCATAGTAATAAATAAGGTGGTTAACCCATATCATGTAAGGGACCACAAGTAGTTAGTAATAATGTAATGGGCCCATGGTATTAGTCGATGGTATAAGGCAACCATGGTAATGATCCATGGTATTGTATGTATGAGGCTTATATATAGGCTAGAGACTCCACGTGAAGGAGTCAAGGATGATTGTATGAACAGGCATATGTCTTGTCGAGTGTTCTCCTTCCTTAAGGAGTGAATGTATGGTGTTACCCTACCTTAAGGGTGTGATCAATAAAGTGAATCATTTTTATCTATTTCAATCTTGTTATTCTTGGGTTTATTTATATTTTCATATGTTTCTGGGTTAGATCTATAACATGTTACATTAAGAAGAACATCTCCCCCCATGCTAGAATTTATAAAAATGACCCTCACAACCAATATAGTTGGATAGAGATCAGTGACATTTATAATAAAAATTCCTACATAGAAATACGTCATTTTCCCCCCATCAATTCTAACTGCTATAAGAAGAAGAATCTACATAAAACTAACCCTTACAATGGTTTAGAGAATGATATTTCTAGCCTAAGGAACGACGGTAATATCCTTTTAATAAGTGACTTTAAGGCGTGAACTTCAAACAACCAATTTATTATTCTAAGCAATCATTCCAACCTGAATCCTCTTTGGCTAGATGAAGACCTACTCTGGCTAGTAGGTACAAAAGGAGCTCTGAAGACCTCGGGAAAAATTTGTTTGGGCCGGAGCTAGTCAAGCTCTATATTGCTTAGGATCTCATAATTTGCAACAATCTAAAGAAGTTAACCAACTCCAGTAAGATGACCAACATCAATGGACTTGGTAGTTGCGTGGTAGACTATGTGATTTTTGATCTCCCATTATACAACGACATAATAAATTTTGACCTCTTAAATGACCATAAACCTAACTTTGATCATAGTCCTTTACTTATAACTCTCAATTTTTTCATGCATACAGTTCTTATAGAAAATAATACTTACAGCCAAAAGAACTTAATATCTGATAGAAATAAAAATGATATCTTTCTAAATGAATTAAAAACTAATTTTCTTCCTTTATCTAGTATATACAATATAAAGGACCTCGATCATAATTCTACTACAACCCTCTCATATTCTATTAACAAGTTCTCAATCGAAGTTTCAAATAATAAAAGAAATAACAAAACCAATCGATGGTATGACAAAGATTGTAAAAGTGCGAGGAGAGTAATTAAGGAAGTTGTTGATGGATCTCTTAAAATGGTCAAGATAAAAATATACAAAGCCCTAACTAAAAGGAAAAAGAGGTAGCGCATTCGTCAATGACAGAAGAATCTCTTACACCTCTTTAAGGTAGCTCCTAAGAAATTTTGGAGGCAGATTTTGACTAGGAAGACTAAATATAATAATAAAATTGCTCTTCACAATTGGAATTCCTATCTTAAAAAGCTTTATGAATCTCCAAATGTCGTGGATAATTTTGAAACCATGCTCACAACAAAAGTATTTTTCTCTTTAGAAGACATTAAATTTGGGGTTAATCACCTCGCTAATGGGAAATCTAAGGACATTGAAGGTTACGAGGCAAAAATCTTAAAAATTGGAGGTCCTGTCCTCATACCCCACATCCACAAGCTTTTCAATCAAGAAATCAAGAAAGGGTTCCCCGAAGAGAGCCTCATTATGCTTATTTTTAAAAGTGGGGATAAAAAAAACCCCTCTAATTATTAGACAATTATGATCAGCCCTCCCTTAGCCAAGTTATATAGTAGTATTTTGGAAAGGAAGTCAAGCATATGGCTTCAAAGTGAAGGTAAGCAGACTACAGGCCAAGCAGGTTTCAAAAGGCATCCCTCAACAAAAGACCACCTCATTACGCTTAGAATCATTATGAGGGAATGCCATAATGATAAATCCAATTTATTTTGTTCCTTTGTGGACTTTAGAAAGGATTTTGATATGGTTCCTAGATACAACCTTTGGAATAGATTAGAAGAGCTAAAGGTTACTCTCGAGTTGAGAGCTAGCACTATAAGCTTATATGATAATGTAATTTCCAAGCTAAAGAGCAATGAGGGGTGGTCTAAAGATATTAAGTGTAACATCAGAGTTAAACAAGGTTCCCCCTCCCCCTACACTATTTGGCATTTACATCATTAATCTCGAAAGCTATTTAGAGGAAGCAGGATGTGATGGCACAATCTTAGCTCAGATAGTCATCATCCTTCTTCTTTATGCTCATGATATTTTTCTTTTCACAAGGTGCCCATCTGATCTTGATAAGCAACTTAGGCTTCTTAAGGATTTCTGCTCTACCATGGGTATGACTGTTAACACTAACAAAACAAAAGTTATGATTATCAAATCAAAGAAGGACACTTACGCTAATTTTATGTATGACAATAATAACTTGGAGGAAGTGAATTCTTACAAGTGCCTAGGAATCGATATTCATCACAATCTTAACTGGAACCATAGCATTGGGAAAAGGATTAATTGGGGGTGGAAAGCTTATTTTGGTCTTGAAAATAATTGTAAAACAAAAAACCTCGTAATTTGGGATAAAAATGAGCTCCTCTTTGAAAATTTAGTCACTCCTGTTATCTTATATTGCTGTGAGGTTTGGGGTTGCATCATCTCCAAAGAATCATGGAGAAAGATTGAGAAAATCCAGAAGCGTTTTATAACTTATAACCTGAAAATTAAAATTAATACACCCTATCCTATTATCCTTATAGAAGCAGGTCTTTCCCCTATTGAGAGCCTAGCTATGATTAGGTTTCTGTTGTTCAAGCATAAAATCAATAACATAGATGATCATAGAATTCCTAAGCTAGCTTTAAATTCCAGCCAAAACCACCTAAGGCTCAATCACGGGTGGCATAAAGACACAAGGGCTTTGTTAAACTATTGGGATATCAACGACAATGATGCATTGAAGAACATTAATAACATTAAAGATATTGTTACTTCTAAGTTAAAAAATACATGTGGTGTGAGAAAGATTTAGCGGTTAAAAGAAAATTAAGTTATTATAATAAGGTCATCAACCCCACCCTAGAAGATCAAAAGTATCCCTCTATTTTAACTAGCTCAAAGAAGAAAATTAATATAGAAAATATTAGAATGAACTCTCATGACCTCCATAGTGAAACGGGTTGTTGGGAAGCTCCTAAAACACCATGGATGGAAAGGATTTGCCATATATGTGAGATTAGGAACATCGAGGATGAAAACCACTTCCTCTTAGAGTGCCCTACGTACAACCACATTAGATCTTAGTTTTACAATCTTTGTTACAATACTGACCTTCCTAGCCTCTAAAAATGTCAAAATTATAGTGAGCTCGGGAGGCTTCTCTCCAAGCTTTTTGAGCATAGGAATAAAATCTTAAATCAAAATAAATAATTTGTTTCTTTAGGTCCGATGACCATGTTTTGGTCTCAGTGGACGTTACACACCATAATCATCATCATCATATATATATTATATATATATATATAAAATGGAAAATGTATGCATCATTGTATCTTTTGTGATTGTCTTCTCAAGAGAATATAATATAAAGTAACACTTTGTTGCTTCTTTGTTGTATCATTTCACTTCTTCTATTCCTATGTTCTTTATCTTCATGTGATTTCTTGTTTTTCTTTCTACTAGTAACCAATGGTCATTGTCTACTACACTACAGTAAGTATATATTGATTTTTTTGGAATATTTTACTAAAATATAAAATATTGTAAAATATTGGTGCATCATTCAATGAATTGTAAAATATTAGTGAATCATTCACATAATTATAAAATCTTGTAAATTATTAGTGAATCCCTCATTTAATATTTACATCAAGTTATTTTTCCTTCTTATGCATTGATTCTCTAATAGAAAAATAATTATCCAATTACTTCGTTTCCAATAAACCAACATCATTAGAATTTGGTGATTCATCACCATCTATAAGTTTTTTCAACTCCTTGGTGTGTAACTATTATAATAACTATTGTGTTTTCTTCTTCAATCAAAACTCTAATAATTGTTGATCAATACACAATTTTTTGAAATTACACAAAATGCACAATGAGATTGAGTAAAAGACAAAATATTTAATGAAATTTAATATCTTATATGATAAAAAAATTAATTAACACAAACTTATTGTAAAGCCACAATTTTCGAGTTCAAAAATATAACCCACAAAGAAAAATGTTCAACTTCAAAAATGATAATACACTAATCAATCTCTCCTCCTCCACTAATTATATGTGTTTCTCCTTTAGCCTTTCCCTCAAAATTATAATTTCATTAAAGGAATTTTGTTCCCATGAAAATAGGTCCCCTACAATGAACACATAGAAACCTATATCATAGGTCATTATTCCATACAAATAGCAAAGTATAACATATTTCCCTATCCTAATAAATATTTTGAAACAAAATACAAGATAAATTCTGTATTCTCTAAAAAGGAAAGAAGCTCAGGTCATGCCAAAAAGTGAACTGGACTTTTTTTTTCCTTAAACCATTAGATATACAAAAAATTAATAATAATTACACAAAAAATTTGGAATGGCTAAGAATAAAAAAATCCATATATGATTCCTAATATCCTATGTTTCTCATGTAAAGATAAGAAAACAAGAACATAAGGCCCCTTATTCAAGAAGCAACGTTAACTTTAACCAACACTTCTGAAATCAATGATAATTAGATGAAACCAGTCATTCCCAAACAAACGGTTCATTGAACAACAAAACTAGAACTATAAGTGTTTAAGGGACTAACAAAAGTTTTAAACAAAATAAACACAAAGTTTTTATCTTCATAAATGCTTCAAATCCTTGTCGAATATATCATACCTAAACGTAAAAGAAATGTGATGTACTTGAATCACTATATTTGTGAATAGAGGAAATATTCCTAAATGAATTACTTATCATTTAACAGTATGTGAAGAGATATGTTCAGGATTCATGAGACTGTATCTTTCATTTCCAACAGTGGAGAAGAGAGTGAAAATTTAATATTTGAATTTAATACATGAATCTTAAATTAACATGCATATCTCCACCTCCACGTCCACCTCTTCCTCCTCCTCCTCCTTGTCTTCCACCACGTCCTCAACCATCAGATCCTCCTCCTCCTCTTTCTCCACCACCACCACCACCTCCTCCTCCTCCTCCACCTCCTCTTCCCCCACCTCCACGTCCACCTCCTCCAACACCTCCACCTCTACCTCCTCCACCACCTCCACTTCTACCACCTCGACCACCTCCGCCTCTACCTCCTACTCTATCTCCACCTCCTCCTCCACCTCCTCTGCCTCTGCCTCCTACATGACCTCTGCCTCTACCTCCTCCTCATGCCCCTCCTCCTCCACCTCCTCATCTACCACCACCTCCACCACCACCTCCTCCTCCTCCTCCACCTTCAGTCTGCCTCTCCCTCCTCCTCGTCCCCATCCTCTAACTCCTTATTCACCACCACCTACATCTCCACCTCCACTTCCTCCACCCCCTCCTCCTCCTCCTCCTCC
>APFE030282733.1:7616-28593 GCA_000404065.3 Pinus taeda
GTAAAGAAAGTTTTGAATACAATTACGATGATACAATTTAATTTGAATAATAGTAACTTTTATCGCAAATAATAAACCATTGAACATGTATGGCGACTCTAATTTAACATGTCAATCTTTAATCATGAATTGTCAAACGGTTCAAAGAGGAGTCGCACCCACAGCTACGAAACATACATGCCCACAGGAACACTGAATTGTAGGCATAGAATGCAAGCCATGAGAATGATATAGTGACCTCACGTGTTCAGAAAGTACAGGAAATAGAATATCCATGAAAAAATGTCAGGACCAAACGATGGCGATAACAATCTGGAGCAGCTGAGGCGGCACGCGGTGCTGTTAGACAACGTCCTCAATATCGTAGCCAGGCAACCAACCACATCGCAAAAAGAGTTGCTCGACTACGTGGAAGATTACAGAACCATGATCATGGCCTTCACGGCGCAGCAGCTGTCCAGCGCCCTCTACGCCGCCATGCCAGGTCCACTCCGCTCTTCGGACGCCATTCTCATTTCCTACATCGCAATCCTAAAAGACTCTGGAGCGGAGCGGCTCGGGCGCATGGTCGACCACTTCATAAACTCCGTGGCTCTCTCTAACCTGGGCAACGCTTACTTCGCACTGGGCAGCAACCCGGAAAGCTATGTCGTTGTCCAAATGCTGACAGCCGTGGCGGCATGCAATGTCATACTGTCACGACTCTTACTATGAATACCCCGCATGCATATAAAAAATTTCATAATGTTTACTTTCCAACGGTTATATGAAAAGTTACATGAAGGGATTAAAGGTTACAATTGACTTGCATTAATAGACTTTATGATATGTTGTGCGGAAGGCGTACTGTATGGATCTTGGCGGTACACAATTCATGATTTTTGATGGCAAGGTTTTAATGTCAACGGCCAAGGTTTTCCATGTGGCTTACTTACCCAGGTTACTTATCCTTGCGCGTTCCCGACTGATACTGTTATTAACTCTTTCTCGAGCGCTACACAATTCATGATTTTTGATGGCAAGGTTTTAATGTCAACCGCCAAGGTTTTCCATGTGGCTTACTTACACGGCTTACTTATCCTTGTGCGTTCGCGACTGCTAATGTTATTAACTCTTTCTCGACATAGATCCCCTCTCGGGATCCTGAAACGACGTCGACGGTGATGGGGAAGAGCTCTTGTCCATAGAACGATGGAGAGCTATTCCTGTTTTTCAAAGTTATTTCATTAGGGTTGGACGCTTGCAGGGTATACACTTGACTCAAAGTATACACTTGCCTCGAGAGACTTCATTTGGCATTTCCGCCGGATGTCTCTATTGACTTGTCTCTGTTGTTTACGCTGAGCCAGAACCCTCCATTACCGTGTGGACTCTTGTGGTAGAGGTATACCAGCTATTCCTTCATATTATGGTTATCTAGTATCATTCATCCGGGGTGATGGCAAAGACATTCCTTTACCTTCTGCCTGATGTAGGTCATATGAGCGTTCAGGGTTGTCCGCTACCTTGTTTCGCTTCCGATGCATTGTTGCAGGTTTCATATGTTTTGTTCTACCCAGATTTGAGCGGAGGTATTGCCAATACAAGTAACCTCTGTTTTTAACACTTATTCGCAGATTATAATTGATGGATTATGGTAACCCAGAATGCTAACTGATTTGTATGGATTATTACATGTTGGTTACTCGTTGGCGCGACTGGAGAATGGTAGCCATTCGTTTCGGTTCGTCGCCTCGATGTGAGTCTATTTGTTTCATGGGTCGTTCAACTCTGCATCTTGGGTGCCGGGTTGACCCCACCGTTTGCTGACAGGTTCCTCTATTTATCGTTGAAGCCTTCACTAGTTTCTCGGCTATGGTTTACTGCAAGTTGTTCCCGACCTGGGGTTTCTTGTTCCAACTGTGTGGATATTTGTTTAATTAACATTGGCTGCTCATGGACTCTCATCCATGGAGTTGTAAATATTTTGTGATATTTGACCATGTTCTAGCTGTTGAGCGAATCTCAGCATGTACAGACTGATATACTAATGTTATGGTTTTATGTTTTCTTGACATCGAGCTAAATGTGCTTTCAAGCTCTTTATATATATGTAAAACTTTGTATTTATTGGTGTATTACTATTTCTTTTCATGGATTTATGAAGTTCTTTTATCTCTGGAATTTAGCTCCGAGCTCGGTCCTGAATCCTTAGATTGTTTTCTATGGGTTCGGACTCACGGCCTCGGCACAGTTTATTTCTTCTAATGAAAGATTTATTTCCCATAGTGCTGAGTTACATATTCTGGTTTATTGCATACATGCATGGTTCCTATTTAGGGATTCTTTTACTACAGGAATTCCTTCGTATTTATTCGCCAATAGTATGGTTTTATATGGGTTTTCCTAATACCTGAGTATTGAACTTCTTATAATGTTTTGAATTATCGTCCTTCAAACTTGGTTGTTATGTACTTCGGTGGAACCGTCTTAGCGCACAATGAATGATAATGATTCACGATTTCTTGCGGCATTCATTGATGTTTAGTTACTTAATCATGATATTTATGGAATTTCTTCCATAGGGATTTGGAACATAATACTACTCTGTAAAATATAATTCGAGTTTCATGTAAGAATTATATACTTTAAGGAGTTTGATTCAGTTCTTGTTCACGGTTACATTTAGCAAAATAAGGGTTTCCTCCTGTCTTTCTTTTACAGGTCTTTTACTCTGTCTATTGAGTTATTGAACAGTCTGGAATGTTTTTTTATTTGGCTCCGTTTAAGATCGCCTATATTTCTCATAAATGTTTTTACTGTTTTATTTGTCGCTTACGGCCTGCTGGTTACCCTCCTATTATTGAGGAGTTACCTCAGGCTAGCGAATAATTAAGGCTACTCTATATTGATTTAGCCCCAATACAGTAGTTTCTGAAATACATTCCTATTTGTTTGTATCACAGAATACTGTTAAGTCTTTTATATACTTAACCAAATGATACAAACACGGTAACTGTACAAAATTCCACAATCATACTTACCTGTGTAATTTGTCTGTATGCTTCCACACCTCTTCAGGTTTAGGAACACGAAACTATCCTTTGCTTGTCAATTCTCCCAACCACGAGACTAATTACTAGAATTATGTCTCTCCCCAAAGCTTATTGCCAAACTACTGTCTTCAACAATTTCTTTAATGCACAGCATGTGCCATGTTATTTGGTCCCTACCAGACTTAACATGCTTTTCTTTCTTCTCCGTCTGTTCCCTAAGAGCCTGGTTTCCTCCATCCTTTCTAAGGAAGGAGCAAAAACAATTAGGGTTTCTCTTCCCTTCTTCAACTGTTTTTTTTTAATATATATATTCTTTTTAAAAGAAACATTATCATTAAGAGAATAACTTCCTTACTCGAAGTTACTGAATGTAATTTTCTTTTATTCATGCTCAATTTTGCACTAATAATATTTCCAATTCATTACACAAAGTAACAATAATCTTTATCCCAATATTATATATATATGTTTTTTTTTAAGAAAACAAGAAAGTAATTTTGTGAATTACAGGGGTCATTACATACTCCCTATCGCTTTCGAGGCTGACATCATGACATTCGAAGTATTGGTGGACTTCATCGGGAGAGCCGACACAAACAACAAGAAGAGGGCGTTGGCTCTGCGTGCACTCAGAGACCTCTGCGCTGTTCCGGAGAACAGAGATTGTGTGGCGATGCGTGGTTCCGTGGAAGCTCTGGTAGACGCACTCATGCGAATGAGGAACGATTTGTACAGTGTCGAGACTGCTAGGGCCTGTGAGGCCGCCCTAGGAGCGCTGTGTTTTCTTCTGTACTATCACAGGGGCCGTGCGACTTTCGCTTCCCACAGCCAAAGCATCCACGCGATAAGACCATTCATAGGCACAGTGTCTGCGCCCATTACCGATGAGGCAGTGTTGTGTTTATCCATTGTTCTCTATTCCTTCCCATTAACATACACTCTGCAATGTTTGCAGCCTCACCTACAGTCCAATCCTAGTAACTTCTCCCGCATAGGGCAAAGCATTCTTTCATCGTTCAAGGAAACTGTACATGGAAAAATAAATAAAAGAACATAGGAGGCATAAAATTTTTAGGTGCTAAACCCCCTTTGGGCCAAAAACCACCGAATGCTTTTCTAATAAATTCTTTAATCTTCATCCACAACTAAAATGAAAGCAACAACTTCCTAGAATTTTAGAAAATAATTCTTCTCCAGCTCCCACTAGAAGGACGCCCCAATGCCATTGTTTCTTTAGTAATCAACTAAACGGATGTCCCAACACCGTAGATGAACTTACCACCCTAAAGTGTTTATAGGCTCCAACTTGTAGGTGACTTCATGCACCTGCCTCACACCTCCCTACCACCCTATAATGATTGAAATGAGACAAGAGTGTGGATTCCTGTACTAGGGACAATGATCCATGACACAATATGATTTACAATGATTTTGACTGAACACCCAATCACACTTTGACCTACAACCCAACCATTACATCATCCCAACAGAGACTCCTATACCTCCCAACAATGCTTTTTCGACTCTAGGTAGATTAATTCTTTTACAATAATGACTCTTCTAATGATGACACTTTAACAAATGACTCTTTTATAAATTTACAATGATGACCCTTGGTGTTGACACTTCTTCACAATATGTAGATGGTTTTCATGTCTTCAAAGGATGTCTCGTTGATTCTTTACCTTGATACTTCTTCACAATATGCAGATGGTTGTCATGTCTTTAAAGGATGTCTCGTCGTAATGCCTCCTCTGATTTGATACTTCATCTCTTGAATTCTTACTTGAATTTTTACTTGGAACTCCTTCTACCTGCATGCAAAATTTGCCTAGTGAAACCAATCCCAAAAAAAAAAGCAAAATACCCTTCAACCTATCTCTACCGACAAAACACATGTAAGTGCATAACAATGAATAAATACAAATTAAAATTACAATGCGTATCTGAAGTGTGCATGTCACTTTTGTTGTTGACTTGTTGCAATAGTAGAAAAAGACTCCCACTCTTGATATAGGCTTGGAGTCTATGCAAGACTATATCCAAAACTGACCTAAAGATATATACAATAAAAACTAATGACAAACCCTAGACTTGTGACAGACCATGTTCTAAGTACAACAATATAGATCATTCCATCAAATATGACAAGACAAGTAACATGAACTTACAAAATCATATAGATTTAGAAAACTTAGTGTAGCATCAAGAATATGTAGCATAAAATGTATACTATCAAGAATAGGACATCCGAAAAACTAATTGTGACATATAGAGACATAGAGATATAATCGAGACATTGTGTATACTTACGTTGCCTTGCAAAAGCATATGTTAGAGATGATACTCAAAGTTCAAATGTAAACACTAATCATACATACATTGATGTAGGAGACTTACCCTTGACTTTTGATGTGTGGCCCTTACTTTAGTGATCCTTGAATGCATGTATTTTCTTGCCTTCTAGGAGCTCGATATTGAATCTGTTGTATCTATGTAATTTTGCCTTTCCAGGGTCTGAAATTTCATATTGTGGTAGCGTTGTAAGTCCTCTTTCAAACCCCACAGGTCTGATCAATATTGGATTCTTCAATAAATATTTATGTTTATGTCTAATCTCCCATGATGACCTGATTATAGACTGGTTCAGTAGATCGAACTTGTACAATGTGCCACATGTCACTATTGCGACCTTAGGTCCTGAAAATACTACTCAACAAACTACAGTGCATCCTATTTTTGTGAATATTTACTAAATTTGAATCCAATTTTGAGAGAGAAAGTTATGATGATTTTCCCAACGTCACCTATTTGACATGGAATTCAAGAGCCTGCAAAACCCTAACCTCCTCAAATCATATCTCTGAAAATATAGCGAACCATGATTGGAAATTCAATCACATAGTTCATCAAGATTTCAGCTCAATTGGGTTTTAATTTCAGCTTTTGAAGCTTCTCAGCAAACAAGTTATAGCGAAAATTCCATGATGACCTGTTTTAAGCCAAAAAATCCTTACAAGAAGAGGATATGAGCATCATTATTTATATGAATGTCTTGAATTGAGAGGGTCCTCAACAAATGAACATTGGAGGGATTTTAGGAGCAAAAAAATATTATTAATTATTGAGTATTCAATATTAATAATTAGGGGAAAGGATGTTGGAGATTCAAGGAAATCTAAGAGTGCTATTGGGAAGCATCATCATGCTTAAGGAAGTTAACTAACAAAGATTACCTTTCTTTAGAATTAGAAAGTATTTTGAGCATATTAGTTTGACTTGAATAGTTTGCAAGGAGAAATTAGGAAAATTAACCTCCCACA
Source organism: Pinus taeda (assembly GCA_000404065.3). Lineage (NCBI taxonomy): Eukaryota > Viridiplantae > Streptophyta > Pinopsida > Pinales > Pinaceae > Pinus > Pinus taeda. The sequence continues at coordinate 13,975 of APFE030282733.1, forward strand.
TTTAATGGTGAGCATAATAAGGGAGAGGAGGCTATAGAATGGGTATTAGAAATGAAAAGGTACTTTAAGCTACATGATTACTCATCCAAATTAGAGGCACAATTTTTCATATAGAACTTGAAGGGGAAATAAAATTTATGGTGGAAGCAACTCAAAGAAGCAAACCATTTGGATGAAAACAAGATCTTGGGGAGGAAATTTAAAAAGCTCTTCCAAAGGAAATACCTATTTGAGCAATAGCATGAGAGGAAAAATATGAGTTTTTCGAACTCAAGTTGGGAAACATGGCAATGGAATTATACTGCCAGAAATTCATTTAATTGTTGAGGTATGTAGATTTTATTAGGGATGAAAAGTTAAATATATAAAGATATGTGAGTGGCTTACCACTATTATATTTGGGATAATATTAAGTTTGATGAATTAAGGACTTTGGGTGAAGCTATGAGGAAGGTAGAGTACCTATATAAGTAGAGAAAAAATAAAGCAACTTTCTAAAGGACTTGGGATGACAAGAAAAGAAGCAAGATTGAGCAAAGGAAGAAGGGGCTAAAAACTCTTATTTTTTATGAACAATTGCCAGGAAAATCAACAAACTCATTGAACCTTTAGTGAAACATAGGGGGTTGATTCCTTTTGTAAGAGGCCAAGCCCCAAGGTTTCATCCCATTAGATGTTGGGGCTATGGAGGAGAGCACTTGTATAAGGGTCTCCTTACTAAACAAGGAAGAATGGGGAATATAAGTCACATCTAAAGAATTGATATAACGGAACACATGGGTAGAAGCATGCCAAAAATATATGCAACATTATAAAATGGATAGGCCGAGCATTATACACACATGATAAAAGTGGGAGGTAAGTTAAATAATTAAACTATTTCCATTATGTTGTCACTGCCTCAACACCCTCCAAATGTTAGACCTATGCTCAATTTCAGAGCCTCCCTTGGCATTTTTTATTGTCATTGCAAACATTGAAACTCATTCCATGCATTTCCTTGAAGTGTTTCAGTCCCATTTGCAAGATAGGAAAAAAATGTCTTTTCACATGTTAGATATCACACAATGTGTATAAACATATTATGGTGGTTTCATGAGGTGATATTTGTGTAAATGAGTTGTTCTAACCATGCAAACATCCATCACACTCACTTTTTAAGTTTGAAGCATTTCCACACAAGTGTCATCACGGTCATCGCAAAGTGTATCTTTAGTGTTGCACTCGTCGTAATTTGTCGTAAAGTTTTCACATTGAGGGAAATGCATTGTTCATGTGTTCCGGTTTATCTATGTTGTTGTGTCATCAAGTTTTCTAAGTGTGTTATCACAATCAAAGTCTTATCACTATTCACATCATTCTCATTGATCCCGCACTTAGCCAATTTCTAAAATGCTTCCCAACCAACCAACCTAGATTCACTCGATCTCCCCAAACTACACATTATGCAGTATTAGTCCTCTAGATGTGACCTTGCCTCTTGACACTACACAATGTGCATTTATTGCCTTATAGGCCTGCTGCACTATGCAATTCTAGTGCTCAAGCCCTAGCCTTGGCTCCTAGAATTATGCAATCCATCTTCCTAAACTGGCCTCAACTATGCATTTCACAATATATAGCCTCAAGTTCATCCCTTGAGACCCTAAGCTATGAAATTTCATAATGCCCCAAAATCCTCTATTTCCTGGAACTGCCCAATTTCCTGATCCAGTGCCCATCCCCTTGACTTATCACATTGACCTCTAGAATTGTGCAATTTTCTTCCTCAACCCAACCTAGATTGTGCATTGTGTAGTCTCAAGGCTTAATGTTCACCCCTGACTACTTGAACTGTGCAGTCACTAAGCCACTCTCCTAGTTTATTACCCAGTTTCAGCTCAATTAATGGATCAATATGCACTATCTTAGACTAGGGGTTTTTCATACTGATGTCGTCTCATCATGAGTGAATTGCAGATGGAGGTACCTTGTCACGACATGGTGAGATGATGAAGAAGAAGATGAAAAAGGGAAACAAGTTGAAAGAAGTCTTTGTAGCTGAGTATGGAAGCTGATCAACCAAGAGAAAGAAAAGGGACACTACTTTGTGATCACAACTCAAGACTTGATATCAATGAATATTCCTTATCACCAAGCCATGCAGAGGTGGAAGGAAAATCATTCTGAAGAGGACACTAATGAAACGCAAGTGAAACTATAGAAACATTTAATTATTTTTTCCTTATTTCTCAAGTCATCCACTTGTAGAGCATTTTTGAGGGCAAAATGATGTTTTTAAGTAGTGAATATCCATGATATTTACTTGTACCAATGGTGCAAATTTGTACAATAAAAGTTTAAATATTAAATAAAAGAATATTGATGTGAGATTTCCAATGATATTTTACAATTCCAAAATGGAGGTAGTATGAGGAATTTATGATTAAAACCCTATGAAGGAAAAATAGGGCATGCAATTAGTCCAAAAGGGTGTAACTCAACAACCAAACTTTTTATTGGGGCACCAAAGTAGCTAGTGAAATTCTATGGGATTGTAGAATCAAGCCATGAAGCTAAATTTGAAAATTTGAATACATTATTATTGAGAAAATTGGAAATAGTGTGTTGTGATAGAACATGGAAAATTGAGTTGAATGGGCCAAAAATTTGAAAGACCATAAATTTGAGATTGAGACTTGGATTTCGAAAAGTAGATAGTCAATAAAAATCTACTGGAAAAGAGAATATGTTTATCAACCTAGAACTTTGATTTGAGATAGGAAAATTTCCAAAACTTTTAAAACAAGGCTACAAGTGGCCTATAAGGTAGGAACAACATGAGGAGTAGGAGTATGGGTAATGCTTAGGGGTCCTGCAACCATGTAAAATATGTCAAAGTCATGAAAATTAGCATGGTTGATGCTAGTATAGAGTTGAATAAGAATGTAAGGGATAAGCTAAAGGATTGAGACGTGGAGGAAACCATGGGGCCTAAAAATGAAAGTGCTAAGCTACAAATCTAATAATGAGGGGTTGATAAGGGAACAACAAAAAATTAATACTCCAATTTTATATAACCTAAATAAATTATAGATGAATATGGACGAGAGATATGATTCTAGGTAGGAAGAGGAACATGACTCATGAGTGAGGGGAAATGATGTTGGAGATTCAAGGCACTTTATGAGTGCTATTGGGAAGCATCATCATGCATAAAGAAATTCAACTAAGAGAGATTATGTTTCTTTAGAATTAGAAAGCAGTTTGAGCATATTAGTTTATCTTGACTAGTTTGCAAGGAGAGATTAGGAAGATTAACCTCCCACATTTAATGGTGAGCATAATAGGGGAGTGGAGGCTAAAGAGTGGTTATTAGAAATGAAAAATTACTTTAAGCTACATGATTACTCATCCAAATTAGAGGCACAATTTTTCATCTAGCAATTGAAGGGGAAAGAAAATTTATGGTGGAAACAACTCAAAGAAGTAAATCATTTGGATGAAAACAAGATCTTGGGGAGGAAATTTAAAAAGTTCTTCCAAAGGAAATACGTATATGAGCAATATTATAAGAGGAAAATTTATGAGTTTTTCGAAATCAAGTTGGGGAACATGGAAATGGAAGAATTTGGCTAGAAATTCATTGAATCGTTGAGGTATAATATTTTATTAGGGATGAAATGCTAAAGATATAGAGATATATGAGTGGGTTACCACCATTATATTTGTGACGATATTAAATTTGATGAATTAAGGACTTTGGATGAAGCTATGAGGAAGGTAGAGTATCTATATAAGTAGAGAAAAAATAAAGCAACTTTCCAAAGGACTTGGGATGACAAGAAAAGAAGCAAGATGGAGAAAAGGAAGAAGGGGTTAAAAAACCCTCATTTTTTTATGAACAATTGTTAGAAAATCAACCAACTCAGTGAACCTATAGTGAAACAAAAGGGGTTCATTCCTTTTGTAAGAGGCCAAGGTTTCATCCCATTAGGTGTTGGGGCTATGGAGGAAAGAACTTGTATAAGGCTTTCCTTATCAAACAAGGAAGAATGGGGACTATACATCACATCCACGGAACTGATATAACAGAGAACATGGGTAGAAGCATGCCCAAAATATATGCAACATTGGAAAATGGGTAGGTCGAAAATCATACACACATGATAAAAGTGGGGGGTAAGTTAAATAATTAGCCCATTTCAATTATGTTTTCGTTGGTACAACACCCTCAAAACTTTTGGCCTACGATTAATTTCAGAGCCTTCCTTGGTATTTTATATTGTCATCATAAAAATTGAAATTCATTCCATGCATTTCCTTGAGGTGGTTCGGTCCCTTTTGCAGGATTGGAAAAAAATTGTCTTTTTGTATGTTAGCTATTGTACAATGTGTATAAGCCTATTATGGTGGTTTGATGAGGTCATATTTGTGTAAATTAGTTGTTGTAACCATGCGAACATTTGTCACACTCATTTTCGAAGTTTCAAGCACTGTCACACAAGTGTCATCACAGTCATCACAAAGTGTATCTTTATTGTCGCACTTGTCATAAGTTGTCGTAAAGTTGTCACACTGAGGGAAATGCATTTTTCATGTGTTTTGGTTTATCTATGAACTTCTTTCATCAATTTTTCTTAGTGTGTGATCACAGTTGAAGTCTTATCACTATTCACATCAGCCTCATTGATCTCCCACTTAGCCAATTTCTGAAAAGCTTCCCAAGCAAGAAACCTAGCTTCACCCAACCTCCCTAAACTACACATTGCACAATATTAGTCCTTTAGGTGTGACCTTTCCTACTGACACTGCACAATGTGAATTTCTTGTCTTCCAGGATTGCTGCACTGTGTAGTTCTAGTGCTCAAGCCTTAGCCTTAGCTCCTAGAATTGCGTTATCCATCTTCCTAGCCTGGATTCAACTATACATTGCATAATATATAGTCTCAAGCGCATATCTTGAGGCCCTGAACTATGAAATTGTACAATGGCCCAACATCCTCTATCTCCTGGAATTGTGCAATGTCATGATCCAGTGCCCATCCCCCAACTTGCCACATTGACCTCTAGAATTCTGTAGTGTCATGTCATGATTTGTCACAAGCCACACTATTATGGTTGATTATGTAATTCATGTTTTGAAAATTCATTGTAAAGTGAAATTCCAAAGGACGTGTGTGGAATATAAAGATTCATGTAAAGTTGAAAAGTCATAGGAAGTCAAACAGTCGTGAGGGTAGATGAAGAGTCACAAGGAAGGTGAAGTATCACCTCCTCATTGTTATATATACACCCTCATTATAAGAGAAAATGAATTTTCACCTTGGATCCTCTCGCATAGCATTAGAGAGACAAAGCAGTTCTTTTGAGGAGCAAGGAGTGGCTGCAATGCTCCATTATTGGAGTTGGTGGTGTTCACTATATACATTTGTCTTGGAAATTTTACTTAATATCATAAGCCTTATGGATAACACATTCTTCAAGCATGGATTATGGATATTTGTAAGACTATTCTGTGAATGTTTCTAATTTGTTTTTGCTTTTACTGTGCTAAAGTAGTTGAACTATTTCAGTTATCTTGGTACTTATCATATTGAGAATGTGTTGTGATTGTTATCACTGCTGTCACATCCTCATGGAATATCCTACTGGGTATCAGAAAAATTGATCCAGGTGGATTTTGGTGGCCACCTACCTATTCAACTTAGATCCCCACCATTGTCTCCTTTAGTTTTTCAATTTCCTTAATTCTAGGACAGTTTACTATTTTTGGCAGTTTTTCGGATCCTAAACTTCTAGAGTCATTTTGAGGCCCTAAATCACATTTTTTTTTGGGAAAATCGAGGCCAGCATAGGTGTCTAATCAGTCTTAATCACTTGAAAGTTGTATTCATCAGATAGATCTTTATAACGAGGTATTGTGCGTGTCAAACAAAGATCATATGCCAAAGTTATGACCACGAGAAGTTGATGTACCAATTTACTCAAACGAGGCCCATAATTTTGGTGCTTCATCTCCTAGGGTTAGGTTTTCGGATTTTTATGGTTTTCTATTGTTTCTAAATAATAAATAGGCCTTATAGCCTCACTGTAACACAATTTAGAGGCATGTAGCCGCCACATCTCTTCTCAGATATTTCCATTCTATTTGTAAGCATATTTCAATATTTGATATTGATGAAATGAAGAATTATTTCTACTAAATCTTTGTATTTATGGTTATATATGTAATTTGTTGCATTCCTATTTAAGTTCGAATCAATGATATCAGAGTGATCTTCCCTTTCTCTGTTTTTCTTTTCATGTCACCAACAAGGTCAGGATATACGGAGTTAGGGTACGAACTGGTTGAACCTTTGCAAGACCAACCTTGCAAATCCCAATAGCCTCCCATGGAAAAAGAGAAGAAATATGAGGGGGTAAGATATCCTTTCAAAATATTTCTCGAAGAAGCCCTCGAGTGATAGAGGAATGCGATGATGGAAAACGATTCCCATATCCTTTAACGACTACCCAAGGGTGACACATCTCGTTCTAGTAGCTACTCTATAAGTGCCACACCCTTTAAGGTACAAGTTAACTTTTTCCATGCCCATATTTGAGGGTCAGATAGATGTAGACTCCATAGATAAATGGTTAACTCTACTAGAAGGATATTTTTCTATTCATGATTTTTCCATCCAGGAAAAGATTACTTTTTTACTTCTCAAAGCCCCCCCCACATCTAGGAATGGTGGGAAACCTACTGCGAGAAGAAGGATGAAAGTATACCCTTACTATTTTCGGGCATACCAACTTGGAATTTGTTTCAAGACGCTATCAAGGAGTGGTACTACCCTATCGAGAGCTATGAGGATAAATAGATAAAGTGGACCATGATGTGAGAGGGAAGGGACTAAGACGTGCCCGACTTTACAAATGTTTTTCATACCCTTTAGGCAAAGTTGGGTATCAAGGATTCTGAGAAACATTTGGTACTCAAGTATCACAACTACCTACATAGGTACATCCAGGATGAGATGGATTTCGTGGAAGTCTCCTCTCTCGACACAACATACCGATACGTTGTCAATATTGAGTAGAAGTTTAAACAAAAAAATTGAGACTTTGGGTCTGCAAATTCGAAGCAAGGGAAAGGTGCCCCCAAACTGTAGAGCAAAGGGAAAAGCCAAGGCGGGGTGACCCAAGATAGCCCACCAAAGCAGCAAAGAAAGAACAACACCACAAAGACAAAGAAGGACCTGGGAAAGTGGTGTGAGGTCCATAAGAGCTCCACTCACAACATAAGTGAGTTTCAAGCCAAACAGTAACTCGTTGCCGAGATGAAGGCTTTCGAGTCAGAACTCGACAAGGGGAATGAAAAAGGGAAGTAGATCATTGACACGGAGTCTAGTGCCATTGTGGCCACCACAAAGACGCACAGTTGGAGCTGAAAATGACATATGTATAGTTAGTAGTAGTAGTAATAGTAGTACTAGTATAGAACATAGTCCTTGTACATATGACTTTTGGACATCATATTTTGATGATCCCAAAACACGGGAGAGATCTAGAGCTGGTTTTGTTTTAGTAGACCTGCAACAGAGGAAACATATGATCTCCATCTGCTTGGAATTTGAGTGCACGAACAATACCGCGGAATACGAAGTGCTCATCTTAGGTTTGCAAAGAGCCATCAACCTTAATGTTGCAGTTCTAAAAGAAGTTTGTGACTCAGAAATTGTCATATGATAGGCACACGATAGTATACACTATGTGTCACCTTTTTTGAAAAGTTATCAACAATAGGTATGGCGTTTGATTTCGCATTTCCAAGCTTCTAACATTATTTTTGTTCCTAAAATATGAAATGCAACTGCAGATGCATTGGAAAATGTTGTTGCTAGGTTATCACTGCTTAGGGATGGTATTTTCGTAGAAATTATTTATAAACCACACATCCCTGAAATATGACTAATTTGCACATTTTCGATAATGACCAACAAATTCTGCATTTTATGGCGAACACTGATGTATTTAAGGATGCAACTATCGACTAAGACAAGCACAAGAAAGTGTTGTAGGATGTAGCTTGTACAAACAAACACAACCCCATGATGAAAGATATGGTATCATTGGAAAAGGAGTACGACTTAAAAAATTTCTTCGGAGGGCCAGTCAATGTGAAAACCCATAGCTCAATGTTGTCGCATGAGAAAATAAATTTGGGAACATTAAAGGATCCAATGTTTTTCAATATTGGTACTTGCTTCACACCACAAGAGTGGCAAACTTTAATTCGATTATTCAAGTAGTACCAAGATGTATTCGCATGGACATATGATGATCTTAAAACTTATGACATGCGAATAATCCAACAAGCGATTCCAATCAAAGAAGGGAAAAAGACTTTTCAACAAAAGCTACGGAAGGTACATCCGACGCTTCAACCTTTGATTCAAAAGGAGTTGCGGAAATCGTTGGATGCTTGGATCATATATAACGTGTGACATTCTACCTGGGTATCAAACTTGGTCCCGATTATAAATAAGTATGGGGAAATCCACTTGTGTGTTGATTTCTGCAACTTGAACGATGCTTCGAAAAGACAATTACCCCATGTTGTCTGTGGAATAGATACTATAAATAGTATTGGGGTCCGAGATGATGTCTTTGTTTGATGGCTATTATGGTTATAATCAAGTTCTAGTCTCATAGCTTGATAGGCTAAAGGAAACATTCCACATGAAGTGGGGTACATTTGCATTCAAAATAATGTCATTTGGGTTAATCAACATTGGTGTAACATTTCAACATGCCATGGACATTAAATTCCGTGGACCATAATTTGAAGTGAAATTTGGCAAGTGAAATTTGCACCATGAAATTCACACCATGAGGCCATGGAATCTTGCCAAAATTTGAATTTACATAACTTTTGATTCATAAAGAGTTTCTTAGACTTCCATGTACCATTGGAAAGGTCTTTCTAAGGCCTATCCATTTCAGTAATTTGTAGGATCACATGATTCAATTCATAACACTTAAAATTCCTTAAAGAAATATGACTCCCTTAGAATATTAATTGACATTACTGAGAACACATTACACAATTAGTATCCCATTCAATTCCAACAATCTCCCTTGGCATGATCATCTCGTCCATGCACCATGGTTGACATCACTACAGTAAGGTTGGCATCAATGCCAACACAACAATTCCAACTTCCATCATAACAATATCAATAATATCTCCCTTTGGCATTGATGGCAATCTCCCACAAGCACAAGTTGTGATTGATATATCTCTCTTGTTTTGACATCAATGGTAAAGGGATACATCCATCTCTCCCTTGATGTTCATTTTCATTATAAAAAAAAAAAAAAAAATCTCACTCTCCCCCTTGCAATCTTATCTCTCTACCCAATAGTTGTTATCCAACCACATCTCTTTGGTGAGGTACTTGAATGCCATCATCCAATATTAGCTACAACCACAATTATTTGCAATCAAGGCCAAAGACACCTGTAAAACAAGTATTAGTAAACAAACCTCTTGATATCAGATTTTCCTTCTACTTCTCCAAGGAGGAAAAACTTCCCTCTTTGACATTAATGTCAAGGGATCATAATGCCTACAATAAAGAACAAATGTCCTTGTGGCTTCTTCTAGATGTTGATATTCCCTAGAGTATTGGATATCTTTGAAATGCTCTCCCTGAACATATACTATCTCTCTTAACTTTTCAACCAATTTTTGACACTCTATTGCTAACAAATTTTCTCATGAGGACCCAATGGAAAATCACTCCCACCTACCAATACATTTGTATACCAATCATAAATGCAAATGCTACTAATGATATAAGTTTTTCCTCACCCTTCCACTCTCACTACTACTTGAGTGATTGTGCTCACTCTTCCTGATAATACTAACTATCATTTTTTCTCCCCTTGAGATCATGCTACTTTGAATAGGGACTCGTGCTAATAAAAAAATGACACCAATTGTAACTATGATACTAGTTGTTTAATGCCTAGGAAAACTCCCATGATTTCTCCTCATAAAAGATCTGTCTATTATACAAAAGGTTGCTCCAACTAAACCAAAGAATATAAATGGACATAGCGATACCAATTGATAACTAAGGAACATGTAGAGAAAAAACAATTGTTTACATGAGCTCATGATTGCTAGGCATATTCAAATGTACTACTTAAATGATATTAGAGCATGTCATAAAATATTATCAAACCTTTCATTTACAGAGCATTCAACTCTTCCTAAGACAAATGGATGAGGCCTTCTACTACTAAAAGTGTAACTTCCGTTGATCCTATGCTCTTCTTTTTTTGATCTCTTTACATCTTCCTTCTTTCTTTTGCTACATAACTAATATACTATACCTGATTTTCACTTTGGGCCCCTTATCACTGCGTTGTTTTGTTGCAACCTATCTTCTTATAAGATCAAATGTTGATGTATCAGCTTTTCCCCTCAGACCACATTGTATTTATTTTATCTTTCTCCTACAATTCTTGTTATATAAATATAAATGAATTCAATTTTGTAACAAAAAATGGAACTAGCATTACCTCAAATATTTAGATGCTTCACTTTGTACATCTCTTATTGTTTCCTACATCTAACTTCTTTGGCTTCCCTTCAAGCCATTCCCTTCCTTTTAATGAAAAGAAATTGACTTAATCCCTCTGAGTATGTTTTCTCAGTTTTCCCTCCATACCTTTGTATGCCAATCACTAATGGGACAATCTCCTTCCAATTTCTCATTTAGCCTACTTATGAGTTCGTCTTAGCTACTTCCACTGAATTGTTTCTTCACCCAAATCTTCTTCTTTACGTATAACTTGATTTGGAAAGAAGAATTATTTGGGTTGATGTTGATTTTGCTTGCTTGATACCTATGCTTATTGTATTTGATATTCTTATATGGTTCCACCATTGGAATAAGATGATCATTCCTCTTAATTCTATCATGATTTTTCTCGAGCAAATATTTAGCTCTCAACTTGTTCCTTTCACCTCTTTTCATGCTTCTTTTACATTGAGCATTGATATCAAACTCAAATTCCTTTTTCATATTACATCTTATATTTAATGGTCAAGTTTCTTCCTTTTTCTACAAAATCTGTGAGGGATGCCTCATCTTCCCATATTGGCAATCTACTGCCTTGTGCCAAAGAACGTGATAGTTGTGACATTAAATAGGATTTAATAGGAGGTTATAGTAATTTTGATTACTAATTCCATTATCACCAAGTCCTCGAAGCAATAAATACAGTCTTTCCTAGGCATCTTATACATTCTTGGGTTGTTGGTACCCAACACAACTTGATTTCTTGCATGCCATCAACACTATATGGTTTTATGATCAAAATTGTTGCAAGAAAAAAAAGCATTGAACCAAATTTGATACTTGGGAGCATTTTTCCTTTTACAAATTTGTCTTTAAGGAAAAAAGGACATCCGTTGGTTCTTCACTCATTCATAGTGGTTGGTGGAATTGTTTCCTCAAGCAACTCTTTATTGCTACTCTTTTTTAAAGTTGTTATTAACTTGACTTTGCTATTGTTTATTATTGTGGTATTTTTGTTGTCTAACGCTACTTTTGGATTTATTTTTGGTTGCCTTATTATTTTCTATTTTTGTAGCTTAGGAGGTACTCCAAGCCTTGGGAATCGAGGGTTTGGAGGTTGGAGCGCCACAAAAGAACTTGTGGGCATGAAACCCAAGCCTATGGGTTTTTCACCCAAGTTGGTGGGTGCAAATCCATGCTGATTTTTGGGCATGTGATGGTTTGAGGTGATGGAGGATCCCAAGGGTAATCAAGATCATCAAAAATCACTCAAATCTGAGGTATATAATTTGAGATATGAATTTTCTAATGTAATTGTGGGTTAATGTGGCACCTAATGGAGGTCTACTTGACGAGTTAGAGTACCACAAGTTGTTTGTTGATTCTAAATGAGTTTTGTATAAATAGAAGTGAGTGGAGAGGTCATTTTCACTCATCCATGTGTGCGTCTATCATAGGAAATCATCCCTGAGGCACCCGCAACTCTAAGAAGGGAGGGCAAGGCTAGAAAGAGGATTGTTTTGGGTCTTTTAGGTTGCCGAAGTAGAGCAGAAATGACCCTCCGTAATTGGAGGTCATTCTAGGTAGATTGGTGGCATGTTTGTGGGTGTTCCGCCTAACCAAAGGCTATCACAGTTTTTGTTGTGAATTTAAAATAAGACGTACGCCTAAACACTAGTGTGTAGGTGGTCCCTAAGGCTGGGACTATTTTCCCGGGTAGGCCCTAGAGGTATTCCCTTACAAAGGTATGGAAGGAGGCCTATTCGAGGGCTGGTATAAGCCCATATCAGAAACTAATATGAGGAGGAGATGTTAAGGGTGAAGCCACAACTAAGAAGGAGGCTTGAACATGAGGAAGGATTATATTAGGAATGTAGTTGTCACCCTAACCAATAGTGCAAACCCACAACCATATATAACATCCCACGATATGACAAGTTATTTGTTTTATTGATGGTTTCATGGTGAGCTGGTGGTAGTTGGATGTGTCCTAGATTAGGACAGTTGGTGGACATATTAAGGAGTAGATTACATCAGCAAGTTATGTGTCATGTCAAAAGGAGAAAACTAAGGTTTCATATTAGGTATGGTTGTCCTCTTGAGTTGATGCCATTTGCAGGGGGGTGAGTTTCCTAGGAGAAGTTTGTTGGCATCCAAGAGGAGGAGTTTCCTAGATGATTGCATTCCCTAACTAGGAGAAGATGCTAAAACAAGTATTGGTCACTCGTGGACTATTGGAGGGAAACATGAGAGTGGACCAAGTGTGTAAATGGAATGGGAATTTATGGTCTGTTGGAGGAGAATGTGATAGTGTCTAAGGTTGGATCCCAGTGTGCACCATCTTCATGGACTTAGATTGTTTCTAGAGTGGAAGAAGTTGAGCTCAAGGTTTGATCAACCAAAGTAGTAGTTGAGAAGCCCTAGACTTGTTTATGGAGAAGGACTTCTACAACAGATGATGGGAAATCCTCCTAGCCTATGTTCATTGTGGGAGATGGATATGTTATAGTAATAGGTGGCAACCCTTTGTGACCTATGTTGGTCTTCATTACAGAAGCACAAGAAGACTATAGTGGGTTGAAGTCCCTGAGTAGCTGAGGAGTAGCAATGGGAAATTGTGATTTGTTCACAAATGGATTTGCGAACAACTCAACAAGAGTCTTGATGTGTTGTGCCCTTGATGGACTAAGGCACACATAGTGAGTAGATTGACAGCCGAGGTTCAGTGGCGAGATGGACTTGGAGCTTTGATAGAGGTAGGAGTTGAAGATCGGGAGCCGAAGGACCAGGCAGGTATAGGGTATGTTCAAGGCAACTGTGAGAGCTCTACATCAATTCGACAAGTAGAGTATCTTTTTGAGGGCAGATTGGTTGTCGATGGATTGACACCAAGCCCTACTTTTGTATCTTCTATCGGTGGATGTATGAAGGATATTATCCATGGTATAGGAGCCCTTGATTATTGTATTATATGTTTATTAATATAATGAATTTGGGTTGAAAATTGTAAAAATTTTCCATATTTTATGCATTAGTAGATTTACTGTTGTTTATATTCCACTATGCAAAGTAGTATCATTGTAATTATTGGTTTGGTAGCATCAGAGATTCTAAGATTCTATCTTAGACCCAAGTTCATCAAAAAACATCACTTATTTCCTCTTAAAAGGAAATCTAGAGTCTTTACCTTCTACCTTGTTATAGTTTCATTCTTCTCTATATCCAAGCCTAGTCTTAATGAGAGGAGATCTCTAATTGTTGAGAATCTCATCCAAGATATTGAAACTCTTTTTAAGCTTATACTATTGATACATTTCTTCAGCAACCTTTTCTAAGTTAGGTATCAATAAAGAAAATATATTATTCTTTTTAAGATACTCCTTTATGAATATTTAGGCCAAGGGAAAGTTATGTTGCTAAGGCTTTAATATGTTTGGCTTATATTTATATATGTATTTTTTTTTTAATACTAATAATGTATTGCGCCAAGAGGTGCTCTACAACTCATTATGGGGTATATCTGATGTAAAAACATCAACATAAATGTAACAACATCAACATTTAACATTTAACATGTAATGTTTAATATTTAACATTTTAATCTAATGTTGGTCATATTTAAAAATCAATCTAATTATTATTATGTATAAACACAATATAAATTTAAAATATGAATAGGTTTACGAACACTAAAAAAAGAGGTATCATAAATAAATAAAAATATAAATAAACCATAGGCATGGTAAACAAATAAAGCCTCTTTTTATACTTACTCCATAAACCTATTTATATTTACAAAAACTAAAAAAGAAGAAGTTTTATTTAGGTGTCTATGGGCCAAATACCATATTTATAAGAGAGGTATGGTAAATAAATAAATATAAAAGAGGTATAAAGAGTTATGTTAATTAAATAAAAATATATCAAATAGGATTAGAAATCAACATCTAATTATAAACCAAGTGTATGGGCCAAATACCATGGACCAAATTATTATTAATACCATGCAAAAAAAAACATTAATAATCCTAATATTAATATTACAAGATCAATATTAATA
>APFE030282743.1:0-17726 GCA_000404065.3 Pinus taeda
TTTGTATTTGTATTTAGTATCAAACGAACCTATGGCTTCATTAATAAACTATTTTGAAAGTTTTTTTCAGTATCATTCATTGTCTTGATATTTTTTTTCGTGATCATGATTTATCTCTAGCACATCTACATACTTTTGTAACTTTAGAGAATGCTCATTTCCTGTTTAAGAAATAACCCTGAGGCTAAGGTTCTCTAAAATTGAAAAGCACTCACTGCGAATAAACAAAAATGATCATTTCAAATACATTAACAAGAAGGTTTACAACACCTCGCCATCGATATTTGTATCATTTATGTGGTAGATTGGGTCCCAACTTCCCTGTTGACAATCCTTAGAAATTAAAACTTGAAATCACCATATTTGCTTCATGCCTATTCGTGGTTCTAGCATTGCACTAGATGTCCAAGGATTTAAAAATATGGGCATTCTTAACTTGGTAGGAAAGATTCCGAACATCTAAAATGGCATCACCAGAACATCACATAGCATTCGATTCACTTTAGGTGATATGATGCGGCTTGACAACATTCACTTCCTTATCCGTAAACCATATGTAAAATTGTTTTTTATTGTTTCTCATTGGTTGCTTTTGCTAGAATTATTCTAAGACTTTTTTAGGGTAACCCTATATCTATAAGCCAAAAGTAGGCTTTTGGGATTGAACAATTTCGTACCTATCTGGGTCATTGAATAAGGTGGATAAGGTCGATCTCTCCCGGATGTTTCCCATGCAATAAAGATAACAGGCACTGATAGTTCCGGAAAGAATAAAAATAGACACTGAAACCGGCATTCATCAGAAAATCTATAACACACTCGAAAAAAAATGACTGCGCATGAGGATCAAGCAGCATACCCGTGTGTTCAGCGCTAATCCATAGGGAGGAGTAACCGTATGGTGAATCACATGTCCCGGCTAATTTTCTCGACCTTTTTCCACAACAAAATAAGAGCTAGCTTCTGTCCGTCCACCTAACATGTGCAGAAGCTCCATCCCCGTGCCTCGATTTCATATTCAGATTGACAATTTTTCCTAGTTATTCCTCTCCTCTTCCAGCAACGAGTTTCCAAAAATGGTTGGAGACATAACCAAATTGTTTTTTAAAAAGCTTCACAGGTTGAAACTGCCTCGTACATCCCAAAGGTTGATTTTTATCGCTATCATCTGAGAAAGGTTGAGTTCTCCGCTGTGAATGTTGAACTGGCCATGATATATCTTCCTTAATGGGTTAGTCCATTTCATGGGAATCAATTGTTGAGTACGGCAATTTAAACACGGTGGTGAGGTCCTCCCTACAATGGATGGATTGGTGGTGGTTACCACCTAATGGGAAACACAGTGACCGGGTAGACACACAAGTGGACCAACTCTTTTCATATTTCGAGTTGCCATAACCCATCGTGTGCTTTTTCCCACTACGCATTCACCCCACGCAATGTAATATCGACATTATGGATGAGTCCGTTTATGTCATAATTTATGGATGAGTCCGTTTATGTTGATAATTTGTAACGTCCCACTCAAGTCGATATCACGAAAATAGAATCAAAGAAATTTTTGGAGGAGGTCATATTTTGTAGTTTTAAATTCCAGAATTCTGAAATTTTTGGAGGAGGTCATATTTTGTAGTTTTAAATTCCAGAATTCTTCAGTTCCTAAATAATATAATACGCCAAAGAATCCATAACAACACCTTTACGTCCAAAAAAAATGTTCTTTATATGACAAAGCGGATTAGATTTCCTCCGGTACTTTTGTTGCTGGCCTATCGTTTTAAAACTTACAAAACTTTAAGGACATGAATCGATCTCATGGGCATGGATTTGAGACAAGCTTAATAATTCCAGAGATTTATTGCATACTTTGTAGCCATGGAAAGGCACCTTAGTGAGGGAAACACAAAGACCCCAAAGCTTAGCTTGATAGCTGTTTGATGTAGGTTTGATTGAAGTCTCTTGAGAATTCTTTCAGATTTAACCCTATATTTAATTTTTTGATACCATATGGTCTTCTTAGAAGACATGTTTGAGCATACAACCTAGATGGGGTAGAAAACATCTTCCACCAAAGCATAAAAACTTCCTCCTTAATTAAATTGCTTGATATAATACCCTTGTTACATATCTAGTGAATTAACATATGTATATTCATGGTTCCTCAATAAACCATTAAGGAATCCTAACTTTATTTAACAACAACAAATAAATATGACATTAACATGTTCTAAGCTTCAAATTTTAACTTCACCTTTACCGAGAACGTTTTTTTTTTTAAACCCCTAATTGAAATCCTACGGAGGTGGATTGGCCCATAAGAATTAGTGTTTGAACTTTTTGTTTGATACCTTTGGTAACGAACCTCCTTATCCTACCCTATAATTTAGCTCCTAAGCTCCCATTCCATAAATGTTTATTTTGATCTATATTTAATCGTTAAGAAACAATACCACATAGTGTATCTTTAGCCTGCCCTTATATCATCATTAGTAATTCTGTAATAGACTCCGAAGTCATGATCAATTTAATTATAGAGTGCTTCTAGTATGGTCTATTAACCTTATTGTGAAGGCTTATGTGTCAGATTTCTAGTAAACATGATTTAGTAGATGATTTTTAGTAAAGATGATTTAGTAGATGAAAACGGAACTAACCATAACATGCAACCTTTACTAATTTCCTTACCTACATAAATGATGTTAATTAAACTCTACTATCATGATCATCCATCATTATTATAAGTCTTGTTTCCATCATGCATAATGAATTGCTTAATTAAATACAAATCTTAGATCAGGCATTATACAAGTAACCTATCTCATAGACACACTAGGTACCGTTAGCAACCTCGTGATATTCAAGTCAATTTAATAGGATATATTATAGACCCATATATGCATAACTAAAAGGATGTTCCATTAATTCCTTATACTACATGCAAGAGCATCTAATTTCATTATGCATGACATAGAGCATGGTGAACCTTTCATAATACTATGGGAGACATTCCTCCATAATTATTCCACATGCATGAAAACTTGCAAAAAACTAAAGCATGCTACTCTTTGCTACCACTTTAAAGATAATCTTAATAACTTCGAAATGCATATGAGAGCACATGACAGTTACATGCATTATTGAATCATTCATTTTCTATAAAAGAGAAAATTATGTAATTCATATATCTTAATTGTAGGATTTCACATCCTAATAATTTTGTTAGTACACAAACCGATGTAATTTATTCAAACATTCTCATGGTGAGGAAACTTAAGCAATCATCTCATAGAAAAATTAGAATGATAACAGAGACTTAATAGAATCTTCTCACAAAAAACTTGGAACTATAACAGAGAGAGAGAGAGAGAGAGGGAGAGAGAGAGAGAGAGAGTAAGAATCATCATACAAACATCCCATGCATCTGAGACCAACTAAAATCTCTCTTGAAGGGAGGAGCACCATCACCCAACAATGAATCACCTTTTACTCCCTTCGAGCCGAAGATCTTGCCAAGCATCAACTGCCCTCAATTGATCAATCACTGGGCATTTAATACCCTCTTTCATGATTTAGTTACCACTGTCGACGTCCTGCTTTTATGAGTTTTTCCATTTTCCCACGTCTTTTTCGCAAAAGATCATATTTATATCCCACGAGGCTTTTCCTCATAAAATCTTCCCTTTGTTTCCCATGAAGCTTTTATGTCTGATGGATCTTTATCTCCCATCCATCCGATGGATATCCAATCCATCCAAATTTATCTAGAATGTCATACAGAAGCTTATCATGAAAGATTCATCTCTATTCCCATTCCTCATGGGATTTGGAAAGAATCTCCTCTCTCTTGGTGCTCCACCCTCTAAGTGATTTATTTTATTAATTTATTAATAACACATTTTCTTTTCATAGTACATATCGCCTAGCTTTCCTCATCTTAGGTTTAGAATAGTTTAACCCGCAAAGGAGGGTATCACACCTATCTTCCCTCAACTTAGGTTTATAATCATTTAAAAAACAAGGGAGGATATCAAACCTATCTTTAACTCAGCTTAGTTTTACAATAATTTAGCACAAAAGAGAGGATATCTCTCCTAGTTGTAACTCGGCTTAGGTTTGCAATAATTTAGTACACAAGGGAGGGGTGTTAGAAAACTAAGGAAACACACATAATACAATTTCAAGTTAATATAAAAACAAACACCCAAATATGAAAATGCAACATTAAATAAGAAATCACACACTATAAAAAGTAAAACATACAGCACAAGTTCAAACAAACACACAATATACAAATTGGACTAAACACAAAACATGAAATTTCAAATAACTAATTGCAAATGATAAAATTTCAAGTCAATAAAAGAAAACGCTGAAATATTCTTATGTAGCTTTAAAAAAACACACACACACATAATATACAAATTAAAATCTACATTATGTTTACCCATTCAAATTCATAATTCATTACAACAAACACATGATTACAATTCCAAATTAGATAAAAATATTCATAAATAAACATTCATACAAGCATTCACATATATATGAGATTTTAAATAAATAAACATACAAAATACTAGACGAAATAAGCAAACACAGTATATAAAATTTGGTGTCAAAATACAAAAGAAAATAATCATTATTAGGACCACCCACATATAGATATGAAATTTCAAAAAAGAAAACACACAATTCAACTAAACACACACAAATTCAAAGTAACATGGTACAGTATCAATTCAATATATGAAAATAAATACATAAATACATTAAATTATATATGTATACCCTTATCTAATTATATAAAATATAAATAATACAATATAAAAAGCTTTAAAAATCACTAAAAATGAAAACAAAAAAAAAAAGAAAAACCAATATGGATGGTCTGTTAAGTATAACTATATTTAGTGTTTTTCAATGCATGGTGAAAGATGGTATAATTTACATATTTTTGTAAAAAAAAAATATATAGATTTTTTTTTTTAATGTAAGTGTGTTATGAGTTAGATGTGAATGGGATAAGTGTTATAATATGAATGGATGATCATTGAAGTGTAATATGACATGCCTCAAATATATATGTTGTAAATTAAATGTATCTTAAAAAAAATATGTTTTGATGGTTATGAGTTTAAAGAAAAGTAATCAACACAAATAAAGATAACTACACTACTGAAAGAAAAATGGTGCCCCATCCTTCTTGAGAACTAAGAAAGAGTTTAACCCTTTCAATAATTTTTTTTTTATTAATAATTGTGTGCATAATTCTCTTACAGTATTTGAGAGAAGGAAAGAATAATATATAACTACATCAATATTTACTCTAAAAAAAACCCTTCAGCAAAACTAGGAGGTGAAGAAGGAAAGAATAATATATAACTACATCAATATTTACTCTAAAAAAAACCCTTCAGCAAAACTAGGAGGTGAAATCCCTCCCGTAAATAAATTTGCATGCAATACCACATAAATATTAGAGAAAAATGTATAGTTTTAATAAGATATAATGAAAATTATCAATTTGTTTTGAATATTATCAATTTGTATTTTATATAAAAATAATAAATCTTTCTATCACATATTTAAATAATGAAAACAAATAGAAATCCACTTTCGAAAATGTATATTTTTACACCCAAAAGGGAAAAACCTACAGATTAAACAAAGAAAGAACACAATACACCGCAAGTCATGTTAGAAAAAACTAATGGGTTAAACTAATAAATAAGAGGTTATACTAGAAAACCACAAAATAAACTAATACACAATAGATTAAATCCAAATACACAGCTATCAGAAGTCATTAAAAATCCAGTGATGCTTGAATTCATAGGGGATAACTTCTTGAAGGAATGACGGAAAAATTATCTGTAATAAAAATTATTGAGGATGATTGAAAAAATAAAGAAAAATTTAAATTTAATACAAATTATTGAGGAGGAAGGAGAACCTTGAATTAAATAAAATTGGCTAAAGCACGATGTTTCAGCTAATCGAAAGGAGAGATACATGGCCATCTCTATATACCTAGAATTGGGATTTGATTTCACGTTCAACAAGGTAATTGGAATGCCTTGAACAACAACAATGTCAACCACCTCTTTCCTTCCATATTTCATTCATTTTCATGCAACGCCAACTCTTCATTCACTCCAATAATTTACACTGCACCAAACAAAAATACAAAGTTATGAAATGGAATCAATTCTTACAGCAAGGCAGAGATTAACAGAAACACTAAGTTTAAATAGAATCTGATCCACACCATTTTAGAGATAATTGATTTCTTTGAGCCCAAAAAATCGCTAAACAACTCATCTTTCCTCCTCTTCCCTTCTCTTTTCAGCCTCCTCCTCTATCCCACACAACCATGACTGGCTCAAACACAGACTCAACACAGAAAGACCCAACTCTAACCACACATATAGCCAAGCACACAAGAATAATCGCAATCGATATGGACAAAGGAAAAGGAAGATGTTGGAAAAATGATAAGACTTAATATAGGGATTTCACACTTCCCTTCAATGGCTACAAGATTTTTACCACCACTACTTCCTCCAAGATTCCATGCTCTCTCTTCAGTTGAGATTCCATGCTTTTTCAAATTTCAATTGAATCCACGCCTCTTTGAAATTTTCGGCATATCTTTTTTTGGTCTATGTTCGACGGATGCTTCTGTTTGTTTCTACTTTTTGGTAGTTCTTTCCATTAATGCTTGCTATTTTCCCTTTCAAACAAACATCTTTGCTAACACAAATATTTCCAATAAGGCTTCATTTCATGCTTTTACCATTTTTTATTTATTCCATTTCGTTAGTCACATTATTATGGATTTAACATTTAAAATTTGGTTTGGATTTAATTTTCATTTTAATATTTTATTTATTTTTGAGGATGTTTAAAACAAGGTGTTCAAAGCACTCGAGAGTTTGTCTAACATATCATATTATTTTATTTATTTTTAATTTTACCTAATAGCTATATAGATTTATTGGATATTAATATGATTTTTCTCTCTAAACTGCAAAGGAATATGTATGTAGTGTAGCATCTTGACAAATTTGCAAAACGATTTTTAAGAAGTTTTAAAAGAGGTAAGTGAAAATATGTGTGCCCTAATCTTTACAATGAAAGGCAAGGTCTTTGATCTTGGTAGGAATTGGTGTAGAAATATAAACAAAATGGCTAGTAAACTAAGATGAACATCAGAACACTTACCTCATGATATATTTCACATTACCATGACTAAAAAAAATCATGAAGATCTCAAAACTCTACCCAGGATGAAAATTAATTATGAAGGTGGAATGCAAATATCAAAATTCTAACCGACATGAAAATTACTTATGAAGTTGATAGCTCAGAGATTGTCAATAATGCGAATGCTAAAATTTAAGACAAGGAATTGCTCCAAATCATCAAAGATTGATCTTCACTAGGCGTGATCTTGAAGATGATAGAAGCATAGTTGATTATAATATTTGGAAGAATGTACCCTTATTCTTGTCCTTCATATCCCAAGTAATATGTAGGTCTTTGTGAAGTTGTTGACTTCTGAGACTATTATAGTTGATGCTAAGAGCTCTGATGTAAATGCTAAAACTCAAGATAAGGAAGGAGTTTTGCTATATTAGAGAATGTTGATCGTCATTGGGATAAGAAACCTTATGATAGGACATTTAAAGTTTTATTCTAAAGCAATTGACTCTCCCCCTTGTTCTTTTTCTATGTGGTGGTATGCAAATTTTTCTCAGTAACTTGAACTTGAGTGTTAGAAATAATTGACGATAACAATGAAATTATTTTAGATGAGGATGTAATTCCTCCATATTTAGATTTAGATCTTTATTGAGAAGTAAGGACAACTCCTATAAGTAAGGGAAAGACTATCACCTTAAAAATGGTACAAAACCTACATTTAATGAGGTTGGCACCATTTTCACAAATAGTAGTAGCAATGATGTTCAAGAGAAGCATAATCATCTAATTAATGCATATGATATCGAATTTGGTTCATATTCTGTCCATTTTCATTTTTTACTTATTTTAAGAGGTCAATAATTTTCACTGCCACTATTCAATTTGGTTTATTGATCCTTTTCCTTTTCCATTCAAAATATTTTCTCATATGAATCACTTATTATGGTTCGCTTGTATCTCCACCTATATTCTCATTATGAGGAGTTGTCTAATTGTTGTAATCATTTGGATGCTTTTTGTTCTTTTGTGTCTTCCATAAATTTTTTCTATCTATTATTAGAGTAGGATTGTTGTCCATTTTACTTCACTAGGAAATAAATTTCAGAAGTGCTTTTAAAAATGTAATTAAATATTGGCTATGAAACCTAATGTAGTTGGATTTAAGATTTAGTGACATTAGAGGCAGTGGGGTGGTGGAAATTCTTTTAACCAATTTGTGTCAGCTACAAGTCTATATATTTTTATTAAAAATTTAAAGAAAAAAGGCATCAAACAAAAAATGTTATAAAATGGATTATGATTATTATAAAAAAATAAAAATAAGAATTCCTCTTCGGGCCCTTCGGCGGGCTCAATCTGATTCTCGGAATTGGATTAAGCCTGGCAATGGGCCCATAACCTTTGACTAGCAAAGGTGCACGTATCTTTGCCTACACAAGGCCATGCCTTGCTGAGCCCCTAGGTAGGGCTCCATCGCTGCTCCGCTAGACCCGGGTTGTGGCGCCTTCAGCCACTGGCCAGGGCTCCATCTTATTCATAACATCAGATGAACCCCTCACTCGATTCTCGGAATCGAGTTGAGCCCGCCAAGAAGCTCAAAAAAGGATTTATTTTTTTTAAATATTATATTATATATTAATATATATATTGATTTTTTTTTATATATATATTTAATTTTATTGATATGGAACTGTTTCTTTTGTAATTATATTTTTTTAATGATAATTTTTTTCAATTTTTATATTTATGCAACATTTCTTTTACGGTTTTTTTTTTAAAATTTATTTGTTCAATATTATCTTTTATATCTTTAGTGGATTTTTTAATAACTTAATTGTATTTTATTTTAATTTTTTAAAATGTAAGGTTTTTTGTTTTTTTTTTATTTCTATGTTAATTTTTTTTACTTAAAATATATCTTTTTTTGAATTTTTTTATTTCAAATATCATTGCTTTATACAAAATTCATAAAATTGGTTATTTCTCCTCTTTTTTTTTATTCAAATCTTCAACATATTTTTTTCATTTTTTTTAATGTGGGGTTTTAGCAAAAATGTCCTAAAATACATGTTTTTTTAATTATATCTATATGGAAAAAGTGTATTTTCTGTGGAGTTGTGTAGATTATTATCTTTTGGTGACAATTATTTGTTGTGTGTTTAAATATTAATTAACGATATTTAAATATAAAAAAAACATAATCTCAAAATACTTTTTATTTTATTTTTTTTAACTTTGCAAAAAAATAAAAAATTCATTATAAAAAAACAGTGCAAAGGAAAACAAAACAAAAAATCGAAAAGCCTTACAAACTAAATATCTAAGGATGAAAAACATGAAGAGGAATAAGAGAATTTAAAAAATGGTTAAATAATCAACATTTAAAAAAAAAGTCCAAACCTAATACATTAGAAAATTTAAAATGTCAAGAATAAGTCCTTGAAAGAAAGGGGTTGATGCGACATCAATGCTTTTCAATGCTTTTCAAAACTAATATGAAAATCATTAACATTTACATTGTTAAGATTATTCTTATATGCTTTCAAGCTTTTGGAGGTGCTTTTTACAATTTATTATATATATATCTATATCTATATCTATATCGTTATCATTATCTTTAGTTATGGAATGTGATTATATTTGTTGTTATGGGATTTTCTTTGTCTTGTTTGCTAGGTTGTTTCTTTTTTCTAAAATTTTCAAAATAAATTTATGAATACATGAATATAATTAAATTAGTGGTTCTCGACATTCTTCGGTGTCCTTAAAACACATCACTAAGTTAATTGTGTGAATTAGTTATATATTGGTGGTTGTTGTTGTGCTTCAGAGTTCAAGAGAATCAATTACAGTTATTGTAATGAGATCCATTTGGGTAGAAAGGTCAACTGGATAATTGACTACTAGATACAGTCCAATATTGAGATTGTCCTTTGGGAGATTTAGAAGCGTCAATTATACGAAGTTCATCAAATATTGTTAGAGGTGATTATGTCTTAAATGAGTTGAATGATAAGCTAGAAATTTGTGGTCGTGGAAAGGACATTGTCTAAGAGACCTCAGAGTGGGTATAAATTTCGAGGAGGACTAGTCATACAGATCTGAAATGTTAATTTTAAATTATCAATTTTATTATAATCTTTGTAATGATATAGATGTAATCATTAAATTACAAATTTGGAATGATGCTTACATTAGTAAATAGATATGATTGAGTTGTTGGTTTTTGGAGTTTTGTTGAGATATTTTTGAACAACATTCTCCTTATTTTGAATTTGTTGGATTCCATGAGCAATATTTATCTAGCCCGTAATTTGGCTTGCAAATGAACAATCTAAGGTTTTTTTTGTGTGCACTATGTCTATTCCTCATATTTCCTTGTTCTAGGTTATAAAAAAAATTGAGACGCTATTAAAAAGATTTGGATGATGAATTAGATTAAATGAAAAGATTGATAGGCTATAAAAATGAATTTGATACAAGTCTAAATATTTTTATCAAATAAATGTTCTTATAGATAGCTCTCAAATTAAAATATTATTTTTCCTGTATTAGCTAATTTCTTTAAAAAAATTATAGTTGTATCCTTGATTCATACTCGACTTTTGGGAACCTTACTTTTCCTAAGAGAACTAACTCACATTCCCATTTAAGATATTTTCATCACGTGATAATATATTTTTATTAAAAATGTAAAACTTATATATCAACATTAAAAGTTACTACTACTACTACCCCACACACACATATATGATAATGGGCTACATATAAAACTAATTCTCCAAACTTATTATTGGAGGATGGGATATTACTACATCATTAGTGTTACTAAACACACACTGAAGTTGTAAATCCTCAAACACGTAATTGTATCTCTAAAATTATTCTTTTGTTATGTTATTAGCTTAAAATTAATTTTCTCAATTTTTTTTCATTATGTTACGATGTCATATACTAAAATTAACATAAATTCATCTTAACTTTAAGTTCACTTAGGTAGTAATACGAACCAAAAAATTGTGACCAAATGTGATACCATCATTTCGTTACTAAATGTTAATATCTATTTTTTATAAGGGAAGTATGTATCAAAATCTTTGTAAGAATATGGAAATTGGGTGTTGAAGGAGTATCCTTCAAGCGAGAGAGACTCATATTGTGTTTCTGACTATGGTGGTTTCAAAGCTTCGGATACATGCTCTACTATGTGAAAATTGTGAAGGAAAGTTGTATAAATGAGCTCTATTGGGTGGTCCCATAATTTTTGGTTGAAAAAAAAATATTAAAATTCGGTCAAATGATCTTAGCTCAAGTAGTTAGGTGAAGAATTGATTTCTTGATTAGAGTGCCTTATATTCTCTAGACACATGTTCTACTTGGTTTGTTTGTAGAATTTTTGAAATATTTCTATCTTGTTTAGTAGCTGGAGCAAGTTTTTCAAAGTTATTGATTCCCTGATTTTGTTTTTATTTAAGAAAGAGAAAATAAAAATATTACAAGTGGATTTGGTTGGTCATCTAGTGAACAATCAATTTATGTAGTCCACACAAAAAAACATATGAAAATTTATAATAAAGTTTATTTTCCACTTTCTATGATTTACTATTATAGTAAGGAAAGTTGTTGAGGTGGATATCTTATACCATTTCTTGGTGTCATATGAATATCAACAGAAAAAATAATATGAAAAGTGCGTCAAATGATCCTAGCTTAACTAGTTAGGTGAACAATTTGTTTTCTCAATATCAATGCCTTCAATTCTGTAGAGACATGTTGTAATTAGTTTGTTTGTAGAATTTTTGAAATAGTTTTTTCGTGTGTAACAACATAAGAAAATATTTTGAAGTTCTTTATTCTCTAATTTTGTTTTGGCTTAAGTAAAAAAGAAAAAATTCTTACAAGGCGATTTCGTTGATCCTCTACTAATGATTAAGTTTATGTAGTCCACATTAAAAATATATGAACATTTATAATACTATTTTTTTCCTGGCCATGAATTGTTATTACAGTAAGGAATTTAAAGTTGTTGAGGTAAAGATCAAAGGAGAGTTTGTGGCGCCATATTCATCTCATGAAAATCATAAATAATGATAAGGAAAATCCTTTTATTTACCAATATTTTTCTACATATGTGTTTAAATCTGTTTGTCCCCTGAGTGGAATTTGTGTATCTATGTGGTATCAAAATATTTTGAAAAAATATTGCTTTGAAATTCTATTCATCGCTATATTGACCAAAATCAAAAGTGGAAACAATATAAACATGCACAAGAAATAAATGTAGGCTAATAAGTCACTAGTATTTTTCCCACCTAGTATATGCTATTTTTTTTCCCAATCCTTTTACCTTCAAAAGGATACCAACATTGTAGGTTCTACACTTTTATATTACAATAGATATTTATCTCCTTTTGCTAAAAATTATAGATCAAAAGATATTTAACTTTCTAGCTCCACATGATACGGAGATTTTAATTACTTTTACTGTTATCTCTACATGTACAAAGATCTTGACCTCAAGAATATCAATATGTTTTTGAATACTGGGTTGGCTTCTAATTGAATAGAAATTTTGAATTATGTATATTGGAGTTTTCATATTTTAATTTAGAAAACATTATTTTCCTATTACACAATGTTTGATTATTTTTTGAAAAGAAAGTATGTGTGTGTGGGGGGTTGTCATTTATATATGGGAAAATATAATGTCTTTTTCCATAAACATGTAATGATCATATATGTGTACTACAAAATGGACTACAGTAGCATCATTAAATTCATTGAAAGTTAAACATACAATATTGTTGTCTGTAATAGGAAAAAGGTTTCAAGCTTTTATGGTGTTAACATAATTATTTTGTTATGTAGTTGGCTTAAGAAAATATTAAATATAATTGGTGACATAATGTAATACTTGCATTGAGGATATTTCACATATTATTACATTTTCAGTAATTTATGTAAGCTCTAATTTTCTAGTTGATGTGTTACATATTTATAGTTAAAAACAATTATGGACCATGACGAAATAAATGTCAATAATTTGTTAATTCACAATTAAATTAAAATTTATAGATCTCAATGATTTGTCAATTCACAATTAAAATAACATTTATAAGTAAAAAAAATATCAAAGTAAAATTTAGTTTAGTTTGGATGTTCTTTAGTAGTTTAGTTTAAGTGTTATTTTAGTGATTAAATCATATTTATATATCTATAAAAAAAACATAACATTATTACGGTTAACTCCCAATAACATAGCCCAAATCAAAAGGAAAAGGGGCATGCTTAAAAGGGAAAGAAAAATGAAGCAAATAAAAAAACAATTCATATGCATCAACGTATAAATATTCGGGAGAATTATCTACAATAATTTCACTACAACTCCAATGTAATCGAAATGGGGCAATATAACTTCGCTGCAGATTGGATCTGCTGTAACGCATGTGGTTCCGTGTTCCCCAGTCCTTCCCTGCGTATGTCTCAAAAACACTATTTCAGGTTGATCGCCGTCAAAATTGGCGTCCCACCAACAATTCCGGAGGGCCGAATACCTGGCCAGTTTGAAATGTCGTTTGAAATGCAAATCAACGATTTCAAATTTCCGAAGTAGCCGTTGCGATGTGGCCCCGCTCATTCCATCACACCACGTCCTTATCAAACTTCCGGTTTCTTGTTATTCCGACGTGCAAAATGCTTTTCTTGTTATTCCGATGTGCGGAATGGTTTGGAAGTTCCGGTAACTGATTTTAAATACGAACGGTAACCGATGGGTGCCTCATTTGTCTATAAAACCACATACAGTTTTAAAGCATTCATTTCATTCCTCTCATATCTTTGGATGGCCGCTCTCTGTTTATGTTGCTCAGAGGCTATTTCATTCTTGCTATGCTAAACTTTTCTCCACTGGTATGTGTTGTTATGCTATATGTTTTGTGTTTTTTGGTATTTTGTTTCGAAATTTTCGTGTAATCTTAACGGTAGGTAGTAACGGTAGCGTACTTTCATCCCAACAGAGAAGTGCGACAAACAGAGTTGGCCCGACCCTCTATCAATCATAACAGGTAAATAGATATGCAATTCCCATTCATACTTTAGCTTTTCTTTGTGTTCGCCTGTTTCTCACCTTTCTATGTTACTTTCATTCCTCAATTTTTCTGTGGTTACTGTTGTTTTGTGTTACTATTTCTTTGAACGTTAGGAACATGTTAGGAACATGTAGTTTAGAGTGTCAGGGTTATCTGTACCAATCTCTTTCTATGTTATATGTTTTCATTTATATTTTTCTTCAGTTTTTCTGTACAAATCTGAGACTAGCTACGTTCATGAATATGAGCAACTTACATCCTTCAGTGTATAAATGGGACGTTGTAAACTTAGGCACCTCTTGTTTTTGTCATAAACTCTTCTTGAGTTCAGCTTTTAAGGGCGTCAAAGCCGTATGGCCAGGAAAAAATGTACTTCTCCGTTCACCTTGCACAATAAATATTTGCGTATTTTATATAAAATTTACACAATAAAGGACTTTTTAAAAGCTTTACACAATAAATATTTGCATATTTTATATAAAAATTTTAAATTCGTGATGATATATTAGGGATGATATTTTAAAAAAGGTGTTTCTTAATATTACAAAGACAATTATAATTGTATTTAAATTTGCATATTTTATATAAAAATTTTAAATTCGTGATGATATATTAGGGATGATATTTTAAAAAATGTTTCTTAATATTACAAAGACAGTTATAATTGTTTTTAAATATATTATGATTTATCTCTTATAATTTTAATGTGTTTTGTTGTGAGGTGGAGGAGGAGGAAGAGGAGGAGGAGGAGGACGCAGACAATGAGGAGGAGAAGGAGGTAGGGGGGGTGAAGGAGGAGGAGGAGGAGGTATGGGTGGAGGTAGAGGGGAGGTAGAGGAGGAGGAGGAGGAGGAGTGGGTGTAGGCAAAGGCAGAGGAGAGGGGGAGGAGGAGGACATCGAGGAGGAGGAAGGGGGGAGGAGGAGGAGGAGGAGGAGGGGAAGAAGAGGAGGACATCGAGGAGGAGGAGGTGGGGGAGAGGAGCAGGCGGAGGATGTGGAGGTAGAGGTGGAGGAGGGGTTGAGGAGAAGGATGTCAATGAAGAGGAGGAGGGTTTGGAGGTGGAAGCAGAGGAGGAGGAGGGGAGGAGGATGAGGTTGTGGAGGAGGAGTAGGGGAGGAGGACGTGGAGGGAGAGGACGAGGATGAGGACGAGGATGGGGAGGGAGAGGAGGAGGACGAGGATGAGGACGGGGAGGGAGAGGAGGATGACGAGGAGGAGTAAGAGTAGAACGAGGAGGAGGGGGGAAGGGGGAGGCAGAGGAAGAGGCAAAGGAGGAGGTGGAGAAGGAGGCAGGAAGAGGAGGAGTGGGTGGTGGCGGAGGTGGAGGTAGAAGAGGGGGTGAGGGGGAGTAGTGGTTGGAGGTGGAGGCGGAGGCAAGGAGGAGAGGAGAAGGAGGAGGAGGGGGAGAGGAGAAGGAGAAATTGGAGGCGGAGGCGGAGGAGAGGGAGAGAAGGGAGGTAAGCAGAGGAGGAGGACGAGGAAGAGGAGGAGGAGGTGGTAGAGGAGGATGAAGAGGAGGAGAAGGAGGTGGAGAGGTGGAAGAAGAGGAGGAGAGGAAAGCACAAAGGAGGAGGCAGTTCAGGAGAAAGAGGAGGAGGTGGATGAGGAGGAGGGGAAGGAGGCACAAAAGGGGAGGTGGAGGAGGACGATGGGTGTGGAGGAGGAAGAGGAAAAGGCGGGTGGGAAGTAGAGGATGGGGAGGGGTATGAGTCGAAGGAGAAGGAGGAGGAGGAGGTAGGGGTGGAGGTACACGAGGAGGAAGAGGAAGAGGTGGAAGGGGTGGGAGGTGAAGGAGGAGGAGGATGAGGAGCCGGTGGGGAGGAATAAGTAGAGGAGGAGGAGAAGGAGGAGGAGGAGGAGGAGGTGTGGATGGGGGAGGAGGGGGCGAGGAGGTAGAGGGGTAGGAGGGGGGAGGATAAGGAGGAGGGCCGAAGTGAAAGGGGAGGAGGAGGAGGAGGAGAGGAGGATGAAGAGGCTTCAAAGATGGACACAGAGGTGGAGGACGGGGGGAGCAGGAGGACATCAAGGAGGAGGAGGGGGGCGGACGAGGAGGAGGAGGGGGTGGAGGTAGAGGCAAAGGAGGGGGTGAGGAGCAAGACGTCGAGGAGGAGGAGGGGTCAGAGGATGAGTAGGAGTAGGGGAGGAGGAGGAGTGGGAGTGGATGGAGGAGAAGGATGAGGAGGAGGAGAATGAGAGGGGGAGGTAGAGTCGAAGGTGGAGTAGGGGTTGAGGAGGAGGAGGAGTGGGTGGATGCGGAGGAGGAGGGGAGGAGGATAAGGATGAGGAGGAGCAGCGGGGGAGGCAGAGGCTGAGGAGGAGGGGGATGAGGAGGAGGAGGAGAGGAGGTAGAGGTAGAGGAGGAGTAGGAGGAAGGGAGTTGGGTGGAGTAGGACAAGGAAGGGGGTGAGGAGGACGAGGAGGTAGAGGAGGAGGTTTGCGAGGAGTGGGAGGAGGAGGGAGGCAAAGGAGGAGGAGGAGAGGGTCAGAGGAGGTAGAGGGCGTCGTGGTGGAGGCAAAGGTAGAGGAGGAGGAGAGGAGGTGGAAGGGGTGGTGGCGGGGGTGGAAGTATTGGAAGGGGAGATGAGGAGGAGTGGCTGGAGGATGAGGGAGGGAGGAGGGGGGGGAGAAGCAGAGGAGGAGGAGGAGGGAAAGGGTAGAGGCGGAGGAGGAGGAGGAGGAGGATGGGGTGGAGGCAGAGGCAGAGGCAGAGGAGCGGGGAGACAGAGGAGTAAATCAAGAAGAACCAAGCATTGGTTTTGTACTCCCATTATGTATTTACACTAAATTTAATTTTGGTGTTAGGCCCATTGACATTCGTATTAGAGTCATAATTTATTGATGTCTTTTCCAACATGCATACAATGTGGTGTACTACATTTGTGCATTTCCTTCTCCACTTCTAACCCTAGTTCCTTCTAGATTGGAATATAATTTGTGCCTCTTATCTACTTTAGTTATAATTATTAAGATATCTATTTCCTCAAAGAAACTTGTATGTTCCAAAATGTGCATGGTTTTTATTATTACACGTATTACTGATTAAATATATGAATCATAACTTAGTAAGATTTATTCCCTACAATAGTGTATATTTGGAGCATTTTCGTACTAAGGGTGAATCAAAAGACTCATCCAAAACCATATCAAAGACAAGTTCCATCATTACATCTAGATGCACCAATCATCACAATATAAAATTACATAGTCTCGTACTTCATAACAAGACCTGTCTTCCATGAGTAAATTTTTTAGAATTTGTTTTAGGATGGAACCCACTTAATTAAGCATAAATTTATTTATGTCCATTTATATACTTTTATTTGAAATATTTCTTGGTGTTCACCATGATCTATTTAAATTGCACTTATGATTTTATCTTTTCTATTTTCCATTTACCTCATAAGAGTTCAACATTTCTTCCCTTAAGATC
>APFE030282744.1:0-14925 GCA_000404065.3 Pinus taeda
TTGCCCAGTAGTCATAGTTCTTCCCATTGAACTGTGGGAGCTGGGTGTTAAACATACCCATACCAGTGCTTGTGCTGGGCATTCCTTGCATTCTCAGCTATGCTTCAACTTCTTGACTGTATGTCTTAAAACAACTGACTGCTGCAACCAAAAGAACTCCTCCCTTCAGCTTCTTTGTTGTCTTCAAAGAGCCTAAACCTGCTCTGATACCACTGTTGGGTATTTTTCTCTTGTTTGGGATGGGAAAATACCAAAACCACAAAAATAAAACACAGAGGCAATGCTCTGTTTTCCTTTGCTCCAAGATCTTTTTCACAGAGAAGTCTTTTAAAATAATTAATTACACAGGACAGAGTATTTCACCATAAAATGATTTGTATTCATTAAACAAAATACTGAGACATATTCATCCTCTTTTACTCAGAGGGATTCACCAAAACATTTTCACAAAAGTTACTCTGCCTCCTATAAAATTTTACACCACTGTGTGTAAATATTTCATTTACATTCACTGCTGTGTGAAAACAAAACTTACAGGGAGTTACAGATTTACCTTTTCACTGCTGTGAAACAATACATGGTTTTCAAGAAAACTATCCACTGGTTTCATTCACTTCTCCTCCTGCACTGCTGTGCAATCTTTACTTCTTACATTACCAAGACAACATTTTACTCTGCTGCTGCACTTTGATTTACATTACAAACCAAAAACATTTATACACATCTGTGCGTCCCCTGCAATACAAAATTTAATCTCTGTTCTTTTACAGGTGCTGCAGACCCCTGTTTCAATTTTCTTCATATGCCATTGCATTACAATCCTTGGTTTTTATTGGCTGCTGCGGAACCCTGTTTTTCTTCACCGTGTGCAATTACATAACACACATACTACAATCCCCGTGTGTTTTTTTTACACAACAAAAATGGGGTCAACGTTTTTTTTAGGAAACATATAAAAAAATAAAATAAAACTTACGACATATTACGCCCATACTCCTATTAACTTCGCCGTATCAAAAACATTAAAGAAATTACCAAACATATGACATAATAATAAACATAGGGTATGGGTTATATTTAATTGTCAACAGGCCCGTGTACTTTCCTCATGATCAGACGGTGGACAGACTTGCCTTTAATCCAAGGGCAGAGATTGCGTATCAGAACACCCTTTCACACTGTTCTTTAAACCATCGTGCAACTTGGTAAATCAACGGCGATAAAAACTGGAGGTCATCGGACGAGTGAAAACAATATCGGAAGAGGTGAGTTGGGTGAAAGATACCTTCCGAAAAGTGTCAGGCGCTTACGTCATGGGGGGACAGTTGTCAGCATCGGACCACCATCGTACGGAAACCTCCTTAAGCCAAAAGCGGTGCGATAACCTTTCAGGCGGTTTGTGGTTTTCTACTGAGTGGTTTCGGGGGTTGGACTGTCAGCATTGACGGTTGGCCGCGCGGTGAAATTATAATTTCAACAGCGACAAAGTGGGAAAATTATGAAAACTAAGAAATGATCACAGGATGTGTTACACAAAATGAATGCATATGGGGTGGACGCTTCGGGGATAATGTGCTTTGAGGCTTGAAATCTACCAGAAATATTCCGAAAGTGCATATTTCATAATGTATTAAACAATAATGTTTAATAAGGTAATTTTGTGAATTCATTTCCAAGCGAACTTCTTACCTGCTCTGATCCAGGTAGTCGTTCCCTCAATCAATATAATCTGTTGTAAAATCGGTCAACTTATATGTTCATATGATAACAACATGATTTTAATGTATTATGGTGGTAACAAAGGGAAACAATAAATATCATTCATTGAATATATCATTCATTGGATCGATGGGTCTGCATATGGCTTGATAGGTTATTCTCTCTCGCTGATGAAGGGGACAACAGCATCCTGTCTATCCAAGGTAAACGTCCTTAAACAACCTAGTTGCAACGATGTTGGATACATAGTTGGGGTGAGGTTTGATTTATACCTAGTTTGAACAAGGTTGGACGAGGACAAATGGTGCAAGTGGGCTCATCCTAGAAAGAAACTCCAACTGGGACAAGAACCAAGGATTTCCCTGTTAAAATAAGCTAATCACTCCCGTGCCTTGTTAAAATAAGCTAATCACTCTCGTATGAGGAGTTCGCTAAAATTAGACAGTTAGTGAACTAAGTGTTGAGTGTTGGGGGCTGGAGTGTTGAGTCAAGTAATAGATAACTTTTAGCGTGTGGTTGCATGTCAAGATATTTTAGGCGAGTCACTAGTCTAAAAGGTTAAATACCTTTCACCGGGTTCATTGTAAGAATCAAGTTTTTTGTGATCAATAGAAAAACAGCAACTTGTGTGTTTTGTGTGTGAATTTGTTTTAAGCTCCTCTGCCTTTCCAACAAATTAATATCAAAGATGGGAAAAGATCACAAAATCCGTGGTGCCTGCAGAGCCAGTGAAAAAAAAAACCATTTTTTTTAAATTACATTGCAAATTTGTCCAACTATTAAAAACTGCGCAAATTTGTTTAACTACGCTTCTGGAAAATATCAGGTTAATTGCGCTGTTTTTAACGGTCGGGTGAGTGCAGGCCGTAAATAACACAAAAATTTCGAGGAGTGAAAGTCGCGTAATAAGTCAAGGTGAACTCATCGTTTTTCGGCAGCATGTGGAGTACCTTTCGAATAATTTTTTTTTTTTTAAGTGTGAAGACAATATCCCTACGTTTATATATGAGAGGCTCATATAACGTAGGAGAGACTTTGAATTTTTTTTTTTAATTAGAGTTTTTATATGAGCGTGAGTGATTTTTTAAAGTTTTCTAAAGGGTGCATAGGATTGTTTTTTAAGTTTTTGAAAAGGATTTTGAAAAAGTTTTTATTAGTTTTTTTAATAATAAAAAAAATAAAAATAAAACAAAACAAAATTTGAGTTGATTGAAGGGATTTTAAAAAGATAAATTTTAGGGATTTTAGTCAAATGGTTTTAAAGAGTATTTTTTTGAGAAAGATGGCTTTCTCAAATTTGGAGTCTTAGTTCCGATTGTTTATAGGCAAGGATTATGGTGTGTGGGCCATTAAGATGGAAACCACTTTGCACGCTCATGATGTTTGGGATTATGTCTAGTTTGAGTTTTCAAAACCTAAGAATGAAGTAGAAGAACGAGCTCTCACTAATGTAGAGAGGGAACAATGGAAGAAGGACAAAAAGAAGAATGCATAAGCATTGCAACTTATCTAGCAAGGAGTGGACCGAGCAGTGTTCCAAAAGATTATGATTACGTCTTCAGCAAAGGAAGCATGAGATACTTTGGTGAAAAACTATAAAGGTATGACCAAAGTCAATATTGTCAAGTTGCAGAATACTAGGAGAGATTTTGAAATTCTGCAGATGAAGGAGATAGAGGACATCAATTCTTTCATGAATCAGGTCATAACTGTCGTAAATTAGTTAAAAATTTATGGTGAAGAAATTAAAGATCAAACAATGGTTGAGAAGGTCCTCATATATTTTTCTATTGAATTTGATGTTATGGTAGAAGCTATAGAAGAAGCCAAGGATTTGACATCATTGACAGTCGATGAGTTGATGGGATCACTTCTATCACATGAGGCAAGGATAGAAAGAAATAAAGATTCCACTTTAGAGACCGATTTCAAAAATTTAGGTTTCTATTTCAAGAGATAGAGATCAAGGCAGAATTAGATCAAGAGGCAGAGAATGAGATGAAAGATATGGTGGGTAGAGAGATGGCTGAGAAGGGCATGAACATGAAAGTGGAAGCAAATGCAGAAACTTAAGCAATACTCAAAGATTTGACAAATCCAAGGTGACATGTTATTATTGCAATAAATTTGGTCACTATGCTCGTGATTGCAAGAAGAAGATAGCTGATCAAGGGAACCAAAGAGCTAATTTCACTACAAAGAGTACTAACTCCATGTTTCTAGCTTTCCATGCCATGCATGAACGTTCTGATAGTGTGCGGCTATTAGACAGCTGTTGCAGTAATCACATGAGAGGCAATAAGAATTTAGTTGCAAATTTGGATCAATCTGTGAAAACAGAGGTAAAGTTGGGGACTGATAATACTGTGGATGTAGATGGAAAAGGAGTAGTCAACATTTTGACCAATTAGAGGGAGCCGAAGACAATCTCAGAGGTATATTATGTTCCTAGTCTCAAACATAATTTTATAAGTATTGGTCAACTGACACAGAAAGGATACAAATTTATCTTTCAAGGTCAAGAATGTGTTATATATGATAAGCCCCCAAGCAAGCAACTGATAGCAAAGGTGCAAATGACGAGGAAAACACTCTTTCCTCTAGTTATGAATTATAGTGATAAGGTCAATTCTTTTACAATTGCATGTTCTAATGATTATTGGTTATGACACTTTCGATTTGAACACTTGAACTTTTTCTAGTTTAAGATTGTTGCAGCAGAAATAGACGGTCAAAGGATTACCTCCCATCAAAGAACCTGCTAGTACTTGCGAGTGTTGCATATTGGGAAAGAAGCACCATGAAATGTTTCCAAAGGGAGTTGCATATAGAGCAATGAAACTTATTGAGATAGTGCATAGAGACTTGTGTGGACCTATAAAGACATAGTCGATTGGTGGAAATAGTTACTTCCTCACTTTCATTGATGAGTATAGCATAAAGACTTGGGTTTACTTCTTGAAGAAGAAGTCTAAAACTTTTGCAAGGTTTAAAGAATTCAAAGCCTTAGCAAAGAACCAAAGTGATTGATAGGTCAAGGTATTGAAGTCATATCGTGGTGGAGAAATTAACTCAAATGGATTCCATGATTACTATAAATAACATGGAATCATAAGACAATTTACAACCAGGTACACACTGCAACAGAATGGTGTAATAGAGAGAAAAAATAGGACAATTATGAACATGGCAAGAAGCATGCTGAAAGGAAAAAACTTGTCTAATGATTATTGGGAAGAAGCAAGTGCATTGGCCATTTATGTGATCAACATATCTCCTAGAAAAAGTGTGATGAACGGGGTACTAGAATAAACATGGTAAGGTATGTCTTGCAGTGTATCTCATCTTAGAGTATTTGGATGTGTATTTTATGCACATGTGCCTAAAGAGCGTAGAGGAAAATTGGATGATAAAAGTGGAAAATGCATATTTACTGGTTATAGTGAGCAATCAAAAGCTTACAAACCATATAACCTTGTCACCAAGAAGACCATAATTCGTAGAGATGTTGTGTTCAAAGAACAAGAGTCATGGAATGTTAGTATAGACAAAATAGGTCATGCACAAGTGCCATTGATGGAAGAATATGATGTAGCAGAAAAGGAGTAGCAAGAATCACCAGTGAAGACACCAAACAGAGACACACCAACAAGGACTCCAAGATTTTCCTAGCAACATGGATCTTCAAGAAGATCAACATATCGAGATTCTCCTAACAATCAATCAAGTGATGAATCAAGCAATGGTAAGAGAAAGACGAGAAGTATGAAAGATATTTCTGATGATTTGGATGTTAGTTCAAATTTTGCATTATTTCCATTCCAACCTTCTTCGTTTAAAGAAGCAATCAGAGATGAAAATTGGGTGCAAGCCATGGATGAATAAATTGAAGCTATTGAAAAGAATGATACATGGGATTTGATTGATTTACCAAAGGACAAAAATATCATTGGTGTGAAGTGGGTGTACAAGGAAAAGTTGAACGAGAAAGGTGAAATTGACAGATTTAACACAAGAGTTGTAGCAAAAGGATTCTCGCAGCAACCATAAATAGACTTTGGAGAAATGTTTTCTCCATAGCTAGATTGGATACTGTAAGAGCAATTCTAGCCACAACAACTCAGAACAAGTGGAAAGTATATCAGATGGATGTGAAATCAACCTTCTTGAATGGAATTCTAGAAGAAGAAATTTATGTGCAGCAGCCTCCAGGTTATGAAGTTGAAGGTAACGAAGATAAAGTTTACAGGTTGAAGAAAGCACTGTATGGATTCAAACAAGTGTCTCGAGCTTGGTATAGAAGAATTGACAGTTACATGATAAAGAATGGATTTCGCAGAAGCGACATTGAACCTATCTTGTACACAAAGGTAAATGAGCATGGACATATTTTGATTGTTTTCTTATATGTTGTTGACATGATTTTCATAGGTGATTTTGAGTTAGATGAATTTAAAGCAACCATGATGAAATAATTTGAGATGAATGATCTTGGTCTCATGAAATATGTTCTTGGCATAGAAGTTGAGAAATTTGAAAAATGAATTTTATTTTTCAAAATAAATACGCCAAAGATTTGTTGAAAAGATTCAGGATGAAAAATTTCAAACCTATCCCTACTTCAATTGCAATAGGAACAAAGTTAAGCAAGGATGATGAAGGATCAAATGTCAATCCAACTCTATTCAAAAGATTGGTTGGCAACCTCATGTATCTCATATCTACAAGCCCGGATATTATGAAAGGAGTGATTTTGATTTCCATATTTATGGAGACTCCAAAAGGCACACATTGGAGTGCAGGAAAAAGAATTCTGAGATACATAGCATGAACTAGGGATTGTAGCATAATGTATTCAAGCACAGAAAAAAAGGATTTGATTGGGTACATAGATAGTGATTTTGCAAGTAGTTTGGATGATAGGAAGAGCACTTTTAGTTTTTTGTTCCATCTTGGATTAGGTGTGATTTCATGCACATCTAAGAATCAACCCATTGTAACACTTTCATCAGTAGAAGCAGAATATGTAGTAGCAACATCAACAACATGTCAAGCAGTCTCGTTAAGAGGAGTATTTGATGGACTCAAGCAGAAACAACAAGGATCAACAACAATATGTTGTGACAACACCTCAGTGATTGCACTATCCAAGAATAGTGTGTTTCATCAAAAGAGCAAGCATATTGATACTAGATATCACTTTATTAGAGAACTTGTGAGAAATGGAGAAGTTCACTTGAAGCCTTGTAAATCTAGTGATCAATTGGCTGATATATTTACTAAGTCATTAGCAAAAGACGTGTTTGGGTTTCATAGAAGAAACTTGGGTGTTGTAAGCCTAGCTAAGATATAGACTAATAGGCATGTTTGAGTTGTTATGAGTCAGTCTTGGTTTAGCGGTCGTAATTAAGGGGGAGTGTTAAAATAAGCTAATTACTCTCGCATGAGGCGTTGGCTAAAAGTAGAGGCTCAATTAACTAAGTGTTGATTCAAGTCGAGTTAAGTGATAGACAACTTTTACTGTTTGGTTGCATGTCAAGATATTTTAGGCGAGTTGCTAGTCTAAAAGGTTAAATAACCTTTACTGGGTTCATTATAAGAATCAAGTTTTGTGTGATCAATAGAAGAGGTGAAGCTCTTGTGTTTTGTGTGTGTATTTTTGTTTAATTACCTCTTTCTTTCAACAAATGTCTCTTTATCGCTTGCTTAATATGTGGATGTTTCGGGTAGGTGGGGCGAGGAAGGTGCACTGAATGAACCGTAGGTAGACAGATACTTCGAGCGATATCATGAAAATATTTAGACTATGATGCTTATATATGTTTCTACTCAATAGATTTTTTTATTTATTGATAGATCCTTACATTTCCTACCAACACAAACATTACTTGCATCTCGTGACACAGACTAGTCACATGCAACCAACATTTTGAGGATGAAAATTCTTTTTCTCTTTTTATTTGATTGATTTGAGTGAGGAGTTGGATGATTATTCTTCAGCCAACCGATCGATGAAGAGGTGGAGGAGTAGGATGAGGATGAGTCATCTTACCCATATTTCCAACTAACCGAACCACTAAAAACCACACAAGCCATTATCCCTTAAGCCTTCAGCCAAGAGCCATAAGCCCAGACAAGTGGATGGATACTCGCCATACGTGAGAGTGTGTGCCCAACACTTGAGTCAAAGAAATGGAACTAGAAGTGGATGGCTTGATCTTTTATAATTTCCTAGATTAAGGCACCTTTTACAGTCTACATAAGGAAAACACTTAGTGTGCCTAAGGAATCTACTAAGAGGTCTCCACATCTACCAAGGCCACCCAGCGTCCACATATACCTTACACGGTACACCACGATGGTACTTCAACTGCCCTTGCTTGCCTCTACTATTGATGTATAGATAGATGATTCTTCATCTCTAATATAGTGTTTTATATTTCCCTCATGTAGTGAATAACCTCATTGGTTTGATGGATATCATTATTTCTGTGAATAGATTGTATTCATTCTCATGTCCCTTATTCTTAGCAACATATTAATGGTTTTTATGGTTTTTATAGAAGGAAATTGAGAGAAGGTCTACTATAGCTATAGATATTGATAACCAAGCTTGATTACTATTCTTAATATAGAGCATAACAGTGCTTCTCTTACCCAACTGGTGACGATATTTATATAAATATCATCTTAATTACTATTGATTCATTCCTTGTCGTCCTATTTTCATGCAAGCTCTCCTTCCTTTCAGACGTTTTATCCATATTCTTCCTCTTTACACTGATTACTAGAAGGATCTCTATCTCCATTTCCATAAAGATGATCCAAATTACATTCCTCTGATTGATTATTCAAATCATCATGTTAATTATTTTCATCATCATGATATAGTGACTTATTATTTGAATATGCCTGATATAAGACACCATCAATGTTTCATTTTCTGAATTAAGAATAAGATGAGGCATCAACAACAACTGCATATTCATATGGAAATTAGTATGTAATTCTATATTTATCACATATACCCCTCCTTTTGTTATGTCAATTTGCGAGACTATTTTACTTACTGGCTCAACTTACATACAACACTTAGTTATTGTATCACATGCTTGGGTACGCACTTTGAACATTCCCATGAACTTTAGAAGCCTACACTATTTGGTGGTTGACCTATTAGACCAGCATTTAGTGTGAACTTTACATACCCCTTGTTCCATTACTTTAACTTAGAGTGAGCGCCTTCACTTAGAGAATTGTTGGATGAGCGTTCGACTAAAATTCATTAAATATTTGTACTTGGTTCGGGACCATGGTAGTACCACTATTACTATTCACCCTTTATCCTCCCCTTCCCTTTAACTTGAGAAGGGAGGACATCCTTGATGCTCAAAAAGACCTTAGGATTTCCCTCTATAGCTATTCTCATAAAAGCATAGTCTTTTCTCTCTACAATGGCTTTCGGAAAATCCCAAATCGGTTTGAGATCTTCTACTACTGATACAACTATTAAAGAAGCATAGCTTAGGTAAGGTATTCATATATGAATGAGAAACTGAATTCTCTGAATCTCGGATGTC
Source organism: Pinus taeda (assembly GCA_000404065.3). Classification (NCBI taxonomy): domain Eukaryota; kingdom Viridiplantae; phylum Streptophyta; class Pinopsida; order Pinales; family Pinaceae; genus Pinus; species Pinus taeda. Next base: position 9,300 of record APFE030282744.1, read on the forward strand.
AGTTATGGGGTCAATAACATCCATTTCTAAGTTACATGCTATGGCACTAACGAGATTGTTCCCTAGGTGGCAGAGCACAATGATAACCAAGCAAAAAGTATATACATGCAATAAAAAAAGTCATCAAAATGAATGTAGCTGAGTCTGATAGAGTCTATTTCTGAGTAATAGAAGAGGATGTAGCTAACTCTGATAGGATAGATTTTGCTTAATAGAAGGGTATGTAGTTAGCTCCGATATGGTTAAATCCAACAATGAAGCAAAGTGAAACTCCATGAAATTATCTATTATGTTGAGTCGCCATTAAATTCACTACCAATGAAGCTTCCAATTATAGTATGTTCTAAGATAACGTAGTTATAGAGGAAAAAATTAGTGAAAATCCGTCCCTATTTCTTTCTTTGAGTCGACCTTTAGAAAGCGCTTACAAAGGGTTATTGTTCCTGGATCAGATATGTTTTCTTCCATAAATGCCTTAGTTTCAAGTTGTTTCTATTTGAATCTTTTCATAGTTTCCCTACGCAAGCGCGTAGAGAGGGTTGTTGTTCCTGGATCAGATATTGATTCTTCCATATGCTATCTAATGAGCTACTGAAATAAAGTGCCTAGAAATGTGTTTTTCCCACCAACAATAATACCCTAGATAGCATCGATGGAAGGAAGGTAAAAAGTCTTTATATCAATTGAGCTTAGAAGGCCATTTCAGGATGTTATAGGACCACTGCTAACCCATGAATGATAAATTTATTGCTTGATGGTCAATTAGTTGATAGCTAAGAAGGCTTACCTTCAACAAAGAGATATCATGGAACTGATTTCAACAGTTAGCCTTAGAATCAACAGTCAAAACTTTAGATAAGACATGGCTGGCTTGATGGCTAGCTGAATAAATTGGTTGGATGGACTGGATTCTTGGAAGAATAGATGGATTGGATGCGTGTAATAATGGATGGATTGCGTGGGTGGCATTATGATTAATCCATTAGAGAAACTGTTTGATGCACAGGCTTCTGACTATTGTTAGGAAATGTTTTTAATACTTTCCTTTATGATTATTAGGAGAGACAACTAGCTATTAAATACCCTCCGATTAGATGATTGTTTGAATACGGAAACTGATTGCCCCAAATAGTCTTAGAATCAACAGTCGAAACTTTAGATAAGACATGTTTGGCTTGATGGCTAGCTGAATAAATTGGTTGGATGGATTGGACGCTTGGAAGAATGGATGGGTTGGATGCGTGGAAGAATGGATGGATTGTGTGGGTGGCATTACAATTAGTCCATCAGAGAAACTATTTGATGCACATGCTTCTGACTACTATTAGGAAATGTTTTTAATACTTTCTTTTATGATTCTTAGGAGAGACAACTAGCTATTAAATACCCTTAGATTAGATGATTGTTTGAAGACTGGCATCATGATAGTCATGAACCCTTTACCCCTTCCTTACCTTTGATTAGCACCATATAGACCTATCCACCTTAATACCTAGACCTATAAACCCTATTCATATTACTTCATTAAGCACTTAAGAAGGTTTGGGACAATTAGCAGCTAGAGAATCAGGCAAAATAGCATGGGCATGGCATGAAACAACCCCTTATTTCCCTTAGACCTTACTTTTGTGTTTACTAGCCACTTCCCTATACTACTTGGATGAATGGAGAAGCACTTCGGCAAACTTATAGAGCTTCTATGGGCCTGATGTGGTAAGATGGAGGACCTTCCATGAACTAGTGCAGGAAGATGGATATTGTGGGTAGCCTAATAACATACATATCTTATTACTGCCGTGCTATATCCGTCCAAGGTGATCCGTCTAATGTGGGGACTTTTATGTATGGTAGGCTCACGTGAACACCCAAAGTAAGAGGAACCTTCCTGAAGTTGGATTCATTACTTGATTTTTTATAACCATCCTTCAAGTAAGCATCTTTAATTTTTCAAGTTAGCACCCTTTCTCCATCCTTCACCAAAACTAGTTGCCTTCTCTCTTTTGTTGCTTGCTTGAGCCTAGAGCTAATCACCCGATCCCAGTCAGCATAAGGAAAGTACCCACGGACTATGCCAAGTCCACATTACACCCACCAAGGACAAGTGCAAGTCCTTTAGGGCCATGGTAATCGGCAAAGAGCTAAACCAGCCTGCCATAGGGATTAAATGACTGGTTTTATGCATTCCCTTTAAACTTTATAACAACACCACCAGCATAACGAGATAAAATGAAATAAATGGGATGTGTTTATAAAGTTAAAAGGGAATGCAACTTAACAAGTCCATTTAATGCCTATGGTAGGTTTGGTTGCTCTTTCCATGGTAAATCAAGCAACCCAATACACATAGGAACCTGCCAAGGACCCGTCAAGTACCCAGTTAACCATCATCGAGTTAGTGAGGTGGTGTCATACATTTGAAGTGTGCTATGTGAGGCAAGAAATTTGAATTAAGGCGATCATTTATTTTAAGAATTACCCGGGAGTAACGTAGTTGGGGTTTTGACGTATAATATGATGATGTTTATCCATTCACACAGATTAGGTAGTATTTCGCTTTCACGTTGGTTTAGGTAGGTTAGTGCTTGCTAGGGAGGTAGGTCAGGTAGTATCCGTGGTTAGGTGCACCCATTCCCAGTTTACAATAGACAACAAGAATAGGTCACGTTCAATCATAACACCCTGTTCAATCCTACCCCCCCATTCAATACCATGTTATCATAGTTGAGAGAGAAGATGTATATCATGCAACATACATGAGAATATGGCTTAGACGCTTTGATAGCATTAATTGCTTAGCTTGTGGTCCCGCTAGAGTTAGGTTACTAGCTCGTGGATGGTGCAAGGGAAGGGGAATACTTGTTTTTTACGATGATTATGTGCATGATTTTAATCACAGCTAGGCAATAGTAGGAACAACATGGCTAAGATAGCGGAACCACCATACCATAATCATCATAATCTGAGTTTCTGGAGCCAACAGCAGAAAGAACCCCTGCATCCAAAATGGAACTCATTACCCCTGCTTCTGGTAGCAGATTTGATCCTGTCTCTACTACAACTGGAACATCTAATCACTTAGTTTCTAGTCCTGGATCTGATGCCCCATATCCCTATTTAATAACCTATATATGTTGAATACAAAGTTATAACAAACATGAAAGGTAAGTGTAATTACATATCTATCTCTATTGAGACATGTAGACTACTTATTACATATGTATTACTCTATGTTTACCATATGTAAGGGATAAAGAGAACCTTATGATTGCACTATAAGTGGTATATTGAAACTAATGGGCTTATAAGCCCATATAAATACTAGTTTACTTGTGGTAATTCACCTAACTTGTTCACATACCTCAGAATGGTCTCAACTCTTTCCATAATTAATGAATAGGGTTAATATAGCTATGACCATCTGTATAAGTTGTATGAGTTATATTGGGTACAATAGCTAAGCATGTAAGTTAGCTTGAACAAAGATACTACCAATACCATGATGGTTTAACTTAGGCAAATAACCATAGCTTTACTGATGGTAATGTAAGTACTAATACCATAAGAGTGATAGGTTAAGAGTATAGAGGTTACACATGTTTGTTTACATCTACGTTATTCTAGTAATCAAGCTAATCAGTAGGCACCTAGTCTAGCATATACTGATATGATTACGATATAAAGCAAGCAATATTGTGGTTTGGTATGATGTTACTATTGTTTCATATGTATTGCATAGTACCTTCATGGAATAAGATGAGTATGAATCCTTGTATCACATTAGGACCATTGCTTCTATCTCTTATTAGCATAACTTGGAGCTTTAATCATGATAACCAATCAATGTACAAGTCGAGTGTTAAGTTACTAGCCTTGTTCCTATATACACAATCCTTTGTTCACCCTTTATTCCATAATCTATTCCATACGATTGATACACACCCTGATATAAGACAAACAAGCAGTAATAGATAGTAGACCATTACACTTATGGAATTACTACTACCCATTTATGCCTCTTTTACCTAGTAATAGGATGAGATTCGCTGTGTTACAATGGTAACAAAAGGGATATTGATATCATACCTACTGTCAAGGGCATTACTAGTAACCTTATTAGTACTTATAAGGTAATAAGAGCTAGAGATAAATCAGTCTCAATACCATAACAGTAATGGAACCATAACAACCATGGAAACATATACATGGTCTTACAGTAATAAGGTAAGAACAAGCTATACAATGCTATGAATGATATGATGGCGTGTTCAATATGATCTAGACAATGGGCTTCAATCTGATTTGTTTTACAGGCTAATGGATAAATATCAATGGGATTACTACACTCATAATAGAACATGAATATTGTGATTACAATATTTCTAGGCTTAACTAAACTATACTGTATACTTTTTCATCATAATGGATTGATTCACATATCACAGGTATAAGTAACGGTTCGTAGATTCCAACATGCTTAGATTGAACATACGACATTCATACTAACACCATGAGGAAGAGCTTATTACAAAGGTATACTTATCACACCGGTTTAAGCAGTGAATCATTGCACTAACTAATCAGTCTTGATACAATATTGTATATCCCCAATCGATACAATAATCATAACACTATTAATATGAGACGTGTACACTATTCAAGCTCATACATGTTTACTTGTACTATGAATATGAATACGTGCTTGGTCATTAGCTTATACCAATTACATAGTTTGAAGCTTCATGGAATCGTAATAAGATGAAGAGTTCAAGTTATCGCCAAGCTTGTAAGCTAATTTGATACTGTTATCATAAGTTGATACTAGAGTGATACGACTTATCTTGATCTATTATACTTATGCGTATTTCCATAACTAGTGATAAAGGAATATAAAATATAGTTATGGTAAACATTGAGCTCATAACACTGATGTTTATATTGGGTAATCTCCATTACACTGATTAATATGGATATACTTATCATCAATACTTACACCATTTGTTATGAAACCAACTCACAAAAAGATAGAAAATATAGTTGAACGCCTTAGAATTCAGCCTCTTCGAGGGGGCAACCTCCTTTACATTACACAAATGAACAATTCTTGGATGATTCAAATAATAAAACCTCCTTTCTATATATAGGAGTCTAAGGAGTCATAATATAACCCTGCCGACCTAACAATAACAATATAAAGCCACAAAAATAATAATAGAGGGATTCTATGGGGCACAGTAATAACAATATGGGGACAATAGCGGCACAACAATATTAATAAGGGGTATAACTACAATAGTAATGGGGTAATCACTAGTACTATAGGGACCCAACGTGCCCCTCTCCTTCAAAAAAGTGTTGTCCTCAATGCTTGAGTAGTTTTGGATACTTCTGTAAAAAATTCTCATCCTCCCATGTGGAATCTTCAGCGGATAAGTTCTTCCACTTGATAAGATACTCCGAAATTGATCGATTTCGTAGCTGTCGAGTTCTTGTTTCTGTTACTGCTTCTGGTTCCAATATAATTTTTTCTTCCTCGTCAAGTTCTGGAAATATTGTTTGAACTGGGATCTTGTCGCCTATAACCTTCTTTAAACATGAAACATGGAAAACTAGGTGCAATCGAGAAGCT
>APFE030282745.1:0-12270 GCA_000404065.3 Pinus taeda
AAGTTATATCCAGAAGCCTTTTGTTGAACTCTCATGTTGAGTTCAATTTGAAGAACTTTAGTCTATGAAATATTTTTATATTAAAATTATGCAAAACTTGAATACATTCTCATTTCTCTCTTTATGAATTGAATTCAAAGATACAATCGAAAATATAATAAAAACATAATACATATATTAACGTTTCACTAACTTCAATATTCACCAAAACCCCTCATTTAATAAATATAAAATATAAGAAACACTTTCCATGTTATTTGAAAGATAAAAATATTAAAATATCAAAATAAACTTTTAGATGATTAATAACATATTAAAAAAATAAAAAAAATATGAAAATATATTTAAACCTCATACATACCGGAATATAGCTGAGTATAAAACACGCTCTGTACATACCGGAATATACAACACACCCCCATACATAAAGGAGTGTAATAAGTTTCTTTTGTGAGATAATATAGCTGAGTATAAAACACCCTCCGTACATGCTGGAATATACAACACCCTTCCATACATACCGGAGTGTAATAGGTTTCTTTTGTGAGATAATGTAACAAAGGCGAACAGCCCGGGGCATTGTCAAAATGGAACATGCCGCTTTATTGTCAAACTTTATAACAAAGTACACCTGCCGAGGCATAAATTATAACAAACTTAACCTATAACTATCCCGAATGCATATACGTGAACGCACATATGCAGGTTTCAGGATTTATAACAAATTACACGTGCCCACTACTTGACATAAATTCAAATAAACTTAACATCGCGAAGTCACATATGGCGGTTTCAAAGTTTATAACAAACTACACGCGCCCACTACTTTAACATTATTTCGTCTGAAGGTTCGATGAACCCTGATTGGCATAAACTAGTTTGAATTTTTTTACTCCAACCACCCACTACTCGCATTACGTGTCACACACGCACCAACTACTCACGCATCTGCGTTTAATCCTTTGACTTGTTAAAATATAATGGAGAAAAAATGTTGCTATAACGTTGCAAATGTCATTTGTTTTCTTAAGTGACAAGCTTCTTAATGAGACCATCGTTACCGTTATAAGAACTGTTATTTAATATTTCAAATTTAATTTTTTATTTTGTTAATAGTGAGACGAGTCTGCAAGTTTTTGGGTGGAGGTTAAGCAATAACTACTATGAGTTTGATGGGTGAGAAGATAATGTTTCAAATGACTTTTTAATATTTATAAATTTTCTCATGTAATATTCACATAATGTTTTTGTTGGAAACTATTTTTGGAACTCTCCTATGAGGCATTCACCATACTTTTTAACGCCATCCAAAAATATTCAAATTTGAAAATTATTTTTTCACTCTACAATTGCATCACATTCTTGAACATTCAAAAAAGCAAAAAGACACACACAACTATTAAATCTAGAAAATATTAATTATATTCTTAAAAGCTCAAAAAACCAAAAGACAACAGCTATATTTAGAAAGAAGAAAATAATTTACATTTTTGAATATAGATATCAGCTCTAAACCGAGTCCATTTCTTGAACGTAAGAAATATTAATTACACTTTCAACACAAAAACTTAACACTTAAATTTAGAAATGATGATGCTAATTGCATTCTCGAATGCTTCAAAAATAAAAATAAAAAATAGTTACATTTAAAAAAACAAAAATGATTATGGAAAAAAAATAACCTTACAAAAGTGTTGGTAAAAAAAAAAAAAAAACTCAATTGCTTTCATAAAGCAGAAATTGCACAAAGTTAACCCATAAATTTAAAAAGTGAATCTCTATATAAGGGGCCCAAAGCATGGACGTTCCCTCAAACATTATCTATACAACATCTAAATGACGTCTCCAATAACGAGAATGAAATCACATAATTATGAATAAGAAAATAGAAATGAGCGTAATTATCATTAGTAATTTTTTGCTATATAGTAAAATTGTTAAAATAAAATTTAAGGATAGTTTGTTTAATAGCAAAAATCCGTATTAAATTCATATGGATTAGTAATATTATTCTTTAATAAATAAATAGAGTCATATGGATTAATAGTCTTTCTAATTAATAATAAAAAATTAATTCATATATTTTTCTAAATAATCTTAGGTTAGAAAAATTTGAATGCTACATTATACAAATAAATCATTTATCTCAAATTTATGGATAATATTTTCTTCTTTAAATATTTTTAAGAGCTGCAAAACCTAGACCTTCGAAAAACCCTAGACACTAAATCTTCTACTGCTTGTTTTGCTACGGTCCAATAGTTGTATCATTACAACAATGAGGGAAATCATATGGAAGCATCCACTATGTTCCCGAAAAATATTTTGATTTTAAAATAAATATATTAATATATGTACCTTTGAAATCACTAATTATAATAAGAATATTATTAGATATCCTTGTTCATTGCACTATATATTAACTCGAATAATTATTTCTCTTCCCTTTCACAGCTATGACCACCAAAATATCTAATGCAATATGTGTCCCTTAAACAAAAGCCATTATGAATGCGAAAAAATTGAGATATCCCATGACCCATATAACCCCTAATTTAGGGTGATCACTCGTACTCTTAGAGAATTAGAAAGCCTACCACAATGTGACCTCTAACCACTATTAACATTAGAGAAAATGACATTGATTACTTTATAATCCTTAACGTACTAAATCTAAAATTCGGTAACTATAGTGCACTATGATCTTTAACAAACTGAATTCTAGAAACTATGCCCCCTAGTGTCACGGTAAAGACATTGTAACTCCTAAAATTCATAGTACACATCAACTTTAATACTTAGCATATTAAATATAACTTATATATACTTAAACTGGCTAAACATAGTGAAGATAAAGGTGAATGTAGCTCCTTCAAATTAAATTCCATGAAAAGGGAATATAAAAAATGTGTATTATGCACATGATATTTTGACCATTCAAATTGACCAAAAGAGCATTTTATGGGATTCAATATATGGTAATGATATTGATGAGTAATCATAATTATCCCATTATATGATATGATAATGGCCTATAATTTTTAGATCACTTGAGGCCTTAATGTTTGTGTGTCAAGGCCATTTCAACTATTATGCTTATGCTTTCACAACATTAATTTCATGTGTCTTAGATTTTATAAAACAATATGATTTTTTCCACTTTGTCCCTCCATGCCCTAAAATTAACAAAGTATAGATATGTTTTTCTAAATTTAATTATATGTATGGCAATGTTGATTGGATTCTACAAAAATACCAAAATTGATGTCTTCCAAAAGGTACACATTGTGATTATCATTACTTTTGAACTCTTTCCAAGTAGAAATCTGAATTATCCTGGGAGGTAGTATGGATAAGTTCCAATTGTTGTTTCACTATATCTAGGAAGACCTGTGGATTCACTAAAGTAACTATGTCGAGGATTTTTCTTATATTATTTTTTAGTGTTCAATTTTTAAATGTATGTCTCAATTTTCAATTGCAGAAAGTATTTTTGTCTTACTTAAAAATAGAATTAGAGAAGTGGAATATGTCAACTAATAACAGTAGCTCAAAAGAGAAATTACCGCATTCAAGAGAGAAAAAATCAAGAAAGAGATGATAGAAGCACTGTTATTCTTATTATGGTGAGGAGCTAGTGGAGACATATATTGATATCACTACTCTCATAAAAATGGTAAGGGTAACTTCTATAACATCCTTCTCTAAATTTGGAGTAAACATATTTCTCTACGTGATTTTTTAGAATCTATTAAATGATAGAAGTGATTATAGGAAGTAGAATCATTACCTGACGCAACAACATCCAAAATAATTCTTCGATAAAATTGAAACACACTAGCCATAGATGTTATATGTACTTTAGTTTTCCTAGCTAAAACGACATGACTTTAGTGAAAAAATTGAAGAAAATGTTTAACACCTACAACTCTAGTAGTTGGTTGAAGGTGGCATGGACCAAACCATTGAATTTATTTCTGGAGTGATCTAGATGCTTATGTCTTAAAATCTCAAAGTCAATGTCCAAGAGTAGGAGTAATCCATGGATATGATTGTGTGATAAACCTGAATTCTAGAGATTAACTCTTATTCTCAAGTCCATAGGACTACTACTTGAATCGTTGATGTAATTTCAAATCTATGTGTTGATTTTTAATTGGAGTGAGGTAGGCCATGATGACACTCTACTATTTGTTAGGGTGAACAGTGTCTTCCCAGCCCAACTTGATAGTGACAAATGTTTGGTGTAATGATTGTCCAACCCCTCATAGAGATGTCTTAAGTTATTTATTGTTTTCAAATTTTCATAAAGCAACCACTGAAAATATTATTTTTAAATTTCCAATAACAATTTTGACTGCAACATTGTGATTTCCACAAGAAAACATCCAACCGAACATGTAAGAGTTCACATGAGTTAAAAGCTTCACTTCTTGTAGATAAGTATTCAATGTGTTAATTTGGAACACATTTGAAATAGTTAGTCATATAATATTAGTATAAAACTAATAGATATTAATATAAAATATCTCATTACATGTTTATCTAATTTAACTTAATTTTTAATATTATTGTATTTGTCTCCAAATATTCACTAAGAAGCAACCAAAAATAGTGTTTTCAAATTTTGGTTCACAATTATGTATTGTATGTGTCAATTATTATGAGTTCTAGTTAGAAAGGTTCAAACTTATATTACTCAGGAATTGTCTTATCTACAAATCAAATTCAAGTCATTTTGTGCATAGTTATCCTTCATAATCTTTTCAACAAATATAATACAAATTACAACATTGAGTAGAAAGCTTAAGTGATAGTGGTAAGTATTTAATGTGCTAACCTAAGATATCATTAACATTTAAATTATTTATCCATATAAATTTAGTGATAATAATAACTGAGCAATGTAACAATATTGAATAGAGAAATTCCAAAGCAATATAATAAAATGTTTAAATTAAAAATATGTAAATAAGGAGTAGTCTAATTTATAATCGAAATAGTTTTTTTCATGAGATTATGGGGATACAAATACTGGAAAGACCAATTTCAAGCAACACTATGATTTTTTGTTGTCTAAAATATATTTTTGAATGCATAAATGAATTCAACCGATGTAAAAAAACCTCAGGCACTCAAAATTTGACAAATTAAACAGCTTAAACTTAGGTTTTTAAGAATCTACGTTGGAATTTGGTTGAAATTAAAATTAATTAACAAAATGATCGTGAAAATTTATATTTCATCCATAATTTGAACTACCCATAAAAAAATAATTATATTAAATAGATAATTAATATAGTATTTAAATATATATGCTTTAATAAGATTATAATTTTAATCCAATCTACTATAAGAACAACAATTAACCAATAAAGATATAAATTTATATAATAATAAATTTTTTTTTTCTAACAATAGAAAAAACTAACATGATTAGCCACAGATCAATTGCGCAACAACCTAATATAAGTTATTACAATATATCTACATAAGGGTAGTTTAGTGAAGATGTACAAGTGCCATGTGGTGGTTGGAATCCACCTCCAAAGTTTCATGGATTTTAAGCTAAGGATCCACATTTCAAGCAATCCTCGCCACATGGTTTTGTGCTCTCTAAAAGAAGATCCAACCTTTAATTCTCCACAGCATGTCCTAATTCAAAACAAACTCTCCAAGAAAGAATCCCTCAATAAAAGTACTCAACATCTTAGGTTGTGGCATGTGCTTGTAGTGGTAAAACTACTCACATATCAAGGGTTAAGATTTATCCCAAGTTGATTATGCTCTTTTGATTAATTGATGTCAAATTGTTTAATTAAAGAAAACATCATATCAACATATGTCACATTGGACATGTGGTATTAATAAGCCATCGCATTGGCCCATAGTGTTGTAAGACGATATATTTACTTGTCTTAAGAATTTCCATTGTAAAGTAGGGATAAGAAAAATTTATAATTTAGTTAAATTTTATGACTCTTTTTTATCTGATTAATATTAGATGTAAAATGTGGTAAGTTTTTTGATGCTTCTCATGGATTAACGTATACAAGTCATTTAATTTATATGGTTGCACTAGTTCAAAAAAAAAAACTAGTAAAAGTTTTTATTATTTGGGGTTTAGTCTTGTTGAGTTGGTAATGTGAGATATATAATGGGGTACGTGTTCTCATGCTTATCATGGATTAATGTGTATACAAGTCATTTAATACATATCATTGCACTAGTTCAAAAGAAAAAAAACTGGTAAAAGAAAGTTCTTATTATGGGGGGTGTAGTCTTGTTGAGTTTTTTCTTGTTATATGGTACTCATTTGAAATACAACATCAACCCAAGGATGCAAGGATGCAAGGATGCAAGGAGTAAATTAAGGTTGTTTGGAAAATACAAGGATGCAAGATTCGAGAATAGTTTTCTCAAAGGAATAGATTCTCTAAACTATGAATTTTCTTTCTCACCTTCTAGGATAAACTTTTAGTTGTTGAATATGTATAAAAACAAAAAAAAAATAACAAAATATATCTAAAATGACAACAACAACAACAAAAATAAAGGTGAAGCAAGAACCAAAAGAAAATCAAAATTCTTTCTAGACTTTAAACCATACAAAGTAAAGTGTGCATGTTATTTTGAGAAGACTCTATTATAAATAACCATACAAAGCAAATTGTGCATGGTATTTGAGAAGGCTCTATACTAAAAATATTTAAACACACAAATCCAATAACCAAAATAAGATAGATTATCTCACTCTCCATATCATTAACAAAAAGTGGTAAACACTGGAGTAATTCACTATAAAATGTAATTTGAAATATTTAAAACCTTTGTATTTATGTAGCTATAAAATATTTGAAATGTATTTAAATTATCAATATTAAGAAAACCAACACATTTTTAATATAAATTTACATATTAGAACAATTATATAAAATTAATGGCTAGTGACTGCTAATACATCTCATGTCGGTAAAATTTAAAAAATAATGAAATTAACTATTTTTTTATTATTATTATTACTATAAGTTAAATATATACTTATTTCAGAAAGCATGGAAGAAGATGTTTATCAATGAAGGAGTTTCTTAATTTATAAATAGGGTATGCAACAATACATAACTCATTTAATATGAAACTTGTTCATATCATATTTATTTAATTAATGAGTTTCACTCAAATGACAAAAAAAACATAACTACCTTGCACATAAATCTCAGTCCTTGATTTGCGTATACCACTAAAACAACCATGAAAAATTTAATGGTCCTAACAGAAATCTAATAATGATTAATAATTAAATTAAAGTTTTGGAATCTTTATTCTATTTTAAAATAAACATGTTTATTGATATAATTAATTTTGACTTCATCTTAACTTTGAGTTACCAATCACATTTGAAATAGTAAACATATAATTTGATATTAAAAACTTGTAATTTCCAAATTATATGGATATTGAAACTACATGAAAAATGAAAAATGAGTTAAGAAAAAAATAAAAACATATTATGAGCTTTGTTTCTCTACCACCATTGCTTCTCCAATTAACCCTATAATATTAATTGAATTGCTGATGAGAAATGATGATCGATTATATGAATTAAATTGTTGACCACCAAAAACCTATCAATTATATTGAATGGATTAATAGGAAAATACAAACATATAACGAGCTGTCTATCTACGATTACTGCTTATAATATTAATTGAATTGCTGACCACCAAAAGCAGTGTACGACAAAAACCCATGTGCCAAGATTACATAAAATACTATATACCGAAAATTCAAATTGAAGTCTGAACATTCCAAATTTGAACGCACGCGGATAGATGACGTGGTTGCGTAGATAATCATTTAATGAAAAGAAAACCCAACCGAAAATTGAAATTGAAGTTTCAACATTCCAAATTTGAACGCACTCGCATAGATGACGTGGTTGCATAAATAATTTCTTGAAAATCATTTGTTGAAAAAGAGAACCCAACTTTTTATATGAAAATTTCAAGAAAATCATGTCATGCTTTTTCGTTAAACTATGATCCACTCTTCTTTTAACGGATCACATCTTTTATTCATCTACATTGCCTTTTTCAGATATTAGGAATGGTCTGGAATCTTTACGCGGGTTTGAAATAGATGATGTTCTCTTCTATAGTCGAAAGTTCTCTTCTATCTATCATCTGTATTTGCTCTTCTAAAATACCCGAAAAAACACTTCCAAAATTAGCACACTTCCTCTTCTACCTATCATCTCTTTGTCTGCCTTTCACGTCACAGCCTTTCATTGTTTGGGAAAAGCTGATAGGTACTTGCAGTACAATCTCCATCTTCCAATTCATACACGCTGTGATGCCGACATTCCCAAACCTCACTGTTAACTGCTTGACAGTACCTCCTTCCCTGTTTTTATCAACGACGGAAGTTGAGCGGTTGAGGAAACTGAGATGTCGATTAGCTTGAGGAAATTGAGATCTCGATTTAGTCGTATTTATCGGTGCAGACCAGCAAATCAACATTAGGTTAAGATATTGATACTACTGTTTACAGAAGCAAATGGCTTATTTCTGAAATATAGTTTAAGCATTCAAGGTTAACTGTTCATATATTTTTTCGTTGAGCACAAGTTAGGGTTCCTGCCAATTCCACTCAATAGTTGAGCCCAGATTGACTGCAAAATTTTGTCATCGACGGCTGCGGTGTGGCACTCAAATAAACGAAGATTTGCTCAGTTGCGTGTGCATGTGTACTTACCTGGACGCTATCAATTTTGCAGCGTCCAGGTAAATCTGTATATCAAAAAACAGTCTCAATGAAAAACAATAACAAGAAAAATAAAAAACAAATTAAAAATTACCACTATCTTAGTTTACTATTTATGTAATAGTTGAAAAACAATTTATGGGAATACAAGTGTCTGACAATTCAATTGAAATATTTCTTTATAAACATAAAATAATAATAAAAAATATATTTTTTCATAAACAAATAAATTTTTGATATGAAAAACATAGTTTTCTAGTTGTAGACCATGATTATATATATATAAAAGAACAAAATCTACTCTTCTTCTCCTCTTCAATTGGGTGCAGGAGAATGAAAATTGATTCATCAATGGTATAATACTTTAGAAATGATGTAATTAATGAAAAAGGTATATTTATAAATTTTATTGAAGTTACTTTTTGTACATAAATAACCTTAAAATCATTAATTCCTATGGAGGATGTTGTGGGTGAATTTTTTCTACAAAATAAGAAGGAAATACATTGGAGAAATTCAAATTGTATGGGAGATTGAAAAATAGTTCCATGATCAAAACACATGTGAGAAACCATTGCCATAAAACCTAGTTTTATGATCTCCAAGGAAATCAATTTAAATAACAACTTTTTTTTGATAAATTAAGGAAATTCACTTACAAAAATTACAAACTCTAAAAAAAAAGTTTAATTGAGCATTTTGTCATTATATATGCATTAATGAATGCTATAAATGTTTTCCAAAGAGTAATTTACAAGAGAAAGGTGTTGTAGAAAAGTTTAGACTTCAAGAAAAATATAAATAAATTGTTGGGTTATTCAATGAACTTAAAGACAACCTGACCAACACAATTGTCACAAATTAAAAATTAAACTATATTTTTAATTAAAGTGTATTTTTCTCCAATAATTAGATACAAAAATTGTAATAACACAATTGTAATTTTTAATTCATAAGACCAAATTTTCAGTATTTTCAAAAAAAAAAAATATTACAGTTCCCAAAAATTAAACAAAAAAATTCAGGAGGGTAAGGAGAACATGCTGGAGGTATTGGAATGTAAAGAAAATACACAAGCCTCTTTTATCACATATGACAATCATTAATCATATGAAAACGTAGAAAAGGGAAAGGAGACAATTGAATACTTAAATGTGGGTTGTTCTTTGCAAATTAATCTCAATACCATGATATAAGGGACGGTGAAATAAAGATCTCATTTTAAACCAAATTAGAAGGGAGAAATGGCTACCATAAATCATTTTCCTTGAAAATTGGGATAAAGGAAAATTAGTATCTTCTAATTTTTTTAGATCTCCCTTGAAATAAGGCTATGCTAACCTCTATGCCAATTTTTCTTATAAAATAATTTTGGGGCTACTACTAATAATGAACTATGATCCGAAAAACATTTCCATTCAAAATTTGAAACCCTTAAATTTTTTCCAAGGGTTAAATTTCACTGCTAAAATTTTCCACTAAGATTACTTTTGGTTGAGATATACATGCAAAAAAAAATACTATAGATAATCACAATATAAAGTGTAATAAAGTTATAGTTTAGTTAATTTCTATGCCTTCTTAATTTATATGGCTTCCCTAGTTTGTTAATTTAATGTTAATATTTTCTTTTACCTTAAATTGAAAATAAATTCAAAAATAGATATGCTTATAATTATGCTAATTGGAAAAATAGATCTTCCATAGTTATAATTTAATTATTTAGTTGATGGCATATATTTAAACCTGATGGAATATGTTGGAACATTCATAGTAATATTCACATATTTCACCCTGAAATTTTCCACTAAGATTTCTTGTCGTTGTTGAAATATGCATGCCATTTTGTTTCTTTATAAATAATAACAATATAATTTTTAATAAAGTTATAATTTTAGTATTTTCTTCTAATGTTAAGATCCTAGTTCTTACTTTCAAGTGGAACGGGAGCTCTGCAACTCAGGCACGCAACAGAGATCGATCCAGAGCTGTCGAGTCGACAGTGATTCGCGGATTGGCTGAAGTTGGAACCGTTCTCGTATGGGAGCCATGTCCCTGATCTAACAAGGGTCGGTTTCTCCCTCAAGGAACTCAATTATGGAACGAGGAGATGGTGCCGAACCCCATCAAAACTGCAGGCATTCAATGCCTTGGTGGCGGCCACAGGAAAACGCCAACCTTCTGGACCACAGCTTAAGTTTGTCAAAAAGCTGGAAAACATTCCAACGGTGTCCTTGCCGGTGGAGGACACATGCATATCAGCTCTGAACCTTGCCGAAAGAGGGCTAATCGGACAGTTCACAGGGCTATGGCCCTCCTCGAAAGGAGTAGAAGAATGGGTAAAGCGCAACTGGATTCCCCTGGTCGAAGAAGGAATAAAAAGTCACTTCGTGGGAAAGGGTTTTTGCGTGTTCGTGTTCGAAAATGCAGAGGATAGGAGCCTGATCTTCAGAAAAGGGGCATATTTCATTGGCCCTGAAGGGCTGTACCTGAATAAATGGTCTCCCTACTTCGACCCATCCCAAGATGTACCTAAGGCGGTGCTAGTCTGGGTGCACCTATCACATCTTCCTCTTCGTTGTTGGAGCCAGAAATTGCTGCAATCCATAGGAAATGCTCTTGGAAAATACATAGATCAGGCCCCAAAGAAGGATCAATACTCTTGTGCGAGAATCTGCGTGGAGGTTGATCTAGAAATCGGGCTTCCCGAAGCTGTCAAGCTATCGGTGGCAGAATGGACGCACATTCAAGAACTAGATTACGAGCAACTTCCATTCAAATGTCGATATTGCCACGAATACAGACACTTCGCAAGATATTGTAAGAAGAAAAACGAGGAATCTACTGAGAAAGAAAAAGGAGAGCAATGGAAACAAGTTAAAAAAGCAGGAAACAATATGTAGAGCAACAAAAACAAAGGCAAGGAGATAGGGAGGAAAACAGGACAAGAAACGGAAAGCCAACAAAACGTTGGGAGCAAGGAAGGCACCAGCGCAGTGGAGGACAAGAACCCATTTGAATCTCTCACACCACGCACAGAAACCATGGAGAAGGAGCATGAAGATCCATCTCAGCACAAAGACAGTGAAATGCAAGATCCAGGTAACACATCTAACCCGAATCCAAGCAATAGCACCTACCCTTCATATGCAGACATAATCAAGAAGAAAAAGAAAAAGACAGAATACGCCGGATCATCGGATGATGAAGAAAGACCATCCAAGCGAGCGGGAAGGAGATCAAACAAAGAGGTAAGGGAAGAAGAATCAGAAAAGCAAAAAACCCTAGGAAGTCAAGCTACCTTAGAAATGACTCTCGGAGAAACATCAGGCCAAGGGCATCCAAGGGAGGAGGCCCCACACCAACAAGTTGTAAATGATGAACCTGAACTTGGTATCTTAGAACTGCAAGGGTCTGGGTAATCGCAACAAGGCAAAGGCCATCAAGGATCTAATGAAAATGGAACCCATAGACGTACTCATGCTCCAAGAGACCAAAATAGAAGGG
>APFE030282758.1:5206-37313 GCA_000404065.3 Pinus taeda
TCGAATAATCATGCAGTTTTCATATTTCTGGTAGTGTATCTCAATCCATGAGAGATTGTGCCCCGAAGATATCTCAGAAGATTCTTGGCACCAATCCAGTGAGGCTCAACCAAATATGAGCTCACCATGATAACTGCAAAACATATATCTAGAATCCAACTCCCTCTTACTTTTGCAAATGAGAGGGTCTGTACCTATTTGAAGTAGTTCGTCTGCATAAGGTGTTGGTATGAGAGGTCTATCATCCACAACCTTCAGGTAATGGTTTGGATCCATTTCAATCCTAGTGAATCTTAGCTACATCTGATAGCTATCAATCCTCTCATACTACACCTGGGGTGATTTTCTTCAAGCCATAGAGGGCTTTCTTCCACTTGCATCCATGAGATTCCTGATCATCAATCTCAAACTCCTTGGGCTGTTCCAAGCCCGTGGACTTGTTGTATGAGGGGAATGGTCCCCTTATAAGATTTTCCTTTGGTACATCTCAGACATGTACCTTCTTCATGCTCTTTTTGAATTCCTGCATCCTGCTCACCATCTGAATCACAGACCTCCAGTTCTGAGTTAATTGACATGGTCCCCAATGGACTTGATACAACCCTGAACTTAAAAAAATCTTGAAATTTTTTTATGGCCATTCTACAGTTTGGAACAGGTATGGTCATTCTACGTGATACATATATACACCGTATATGGAAATTATAACCGAGATAGCTGCAATTGAGGAATAACAAAGCTGCAGTAAGTGAATTAGCCACAATCAAATGAAAATGACAAAGCCTCTGGAAATGAAGAAGTCGTCATAGTCAAGGCATAGATAGCCGTAGTCAAGGAAAGGGTAGCTGTAGTGATAGGGAAGAGCTGTAAGGAGCTGCAGGTCACCGCAGTAAGGTAATGAGGCCACTAGAAATAATTTTTGTAGCTGCAATCAATCAATATAAATCTCGGTGGTATCCCTATGACAGTTTAGATGCAATGAAAA
Source organism: Pinus taeda (assembly GCA_000404065.3). Classification (NCBI taxonomy): domain Eukaryota; kingdom Viridiplantae; phylum Streptophyta; class Pinopsida; order Pinales; family Pinaceae; genus Pinus; species Pinus taeda. The sequence goes on from APFE030282758.1 coordinate 6,192, forward strand.
ACATAACTCAAATTGCATAATGAAAATTATATTGGGTATCATCTTAGTCTCACAGATGTATATGTTACTGTCTTGACATAACCACAATGATGAAGTGGGTTTCAATATTGATCAAGAGCTTCTCAGCATACCTGTAAAAGGAGAGATACAGTGGAAATTGTCATCACAGTATTCAGATCTAGTATTCTTGATATGAACAAGTATCTCAGAGGTGCAGCAAGGATGATAATCCCAACATCATGATGATGAATGAGACAACATGATGATGGGCATATTAGTAAGGAGTTGCATGATGATGAGAGTAGATGAGAGCAAATTAGTCATCTAGGTCTAGCATTTTGATGGTACAACATGGTCTAAAGAGTAAGGTGCAACAAATGGACGAAAGGCAGCACTATTATAGGTGAAGTCATCACATTGGAGAATTAGTTGAAGTAGAATGTCTTCAACTGATCTCATCATTATAGGAGATGATCTATGCTCAGATCTAGATAAGTCAAAGTGTTTCTTTTGTAAATGTACTATCTCTCTTTGCTGAACTTTGAAGAACATAAAAGAAGAATTGATCAAGGGTTTCCCCACATTGGGGTTTGTCCCTGGCTAGTGCCACATCTTTTGTCCTCTTGTCTTGACTTGTTTTCTGCGATATATATTTATGTTTTATCTGCAGTTTACTTTATGCTGATGTGATTATTAATATGGAAAAGAAATTTAAATAAATTTCTCTAGCATAGAACATACCTAAAATTAGCATCTATTGATTAAACATAGAATGGAATCAAGTTCATAATACACATATGAAAGCATCAATGGACGATACAAACATATGGAAAAAGATTTGAACACTTTATTAGTAAAAGGAAGAGTTACAACCCAATTTGCTTGATTTAGCATCACTCCTCCAGTTCAATCCCATCCTCTCCTCATAACAAGCAAGACATTTTCACATCATTACAATACTTGAAATCAACTCAAGTATCATACTAACATCATCTCCCTATAATTCAATGATTTCCATCCCCCTGATCACTTAAATGAGTGGTCTTTTTATAGGTGAATAAAGTAATTTATGCCATAAATGGTGATAATTAATACCCTCCCAAACATAGAATTTAGTTCCAATGAGGAAGGGATAAATGGATTGATGTTCTTTAACTCCATACTTCATCTAATTCCGAGCTCAAAGGAGTGGATAGCCCTGGGAAACTTCTAGAAGCATCCTATCGATAAGACTATTCCAAACCCCAATGCATATCTGCTCAAATTCACCTAGCGCAAGACAAAGAGTGCTCAAGTGTGTTGCATACCACCCTAGCAGTGTACTGGACTACAATGCAGCGCACCCTAATGAAGGCCTGCCTGCGTTGATCTTCTTAGAGACAATTTTTGGATGATTTCAGTCATAAAAATTATTGGGAAGCTAGGCATTCTGATGGCTGACTGCTTTAGGGCATGTAACAACTAAATTAGGGTTTGGTGGGCCCTAAAGCACTGATCTATAAGATGGGAGTAATTTTCCCAAATGGATATGTAATAGTTGCCCCCTAAAGCATGAAGTCAAAAATATATATGTCGAGTGAAATGCTTTACCATGTGGAGAGGAGGTTTCGAAGTGGAAGGTGACCTACATCAATTACAATACATATATCATGATAATTTGATTTTTTCTCATGAACTACTGAGGGAAGGCATACCCATGCTCAGCATATAAACTTTCATTACATGTACATAAATTAGATAGTCGTCTACAGATATAGACTCATGTTTCTATAGATATAGACCCATGATTAGGATGACCATATGTGTAAGGCCATTGTACATTTGATTTAGTACTCCTGAAAATATCACAACCCAAATGGATGAAACTAGATCCAAGGTCTTCAATCTCGTTCAATATTTTTCTCAAGTACAAGTCTAACCATGTGAATAGATGATCTGAAATCGAACATGGGAAGACATCATCTGATTACTAGCCAATGATGTAAGCTGTTAATAGATGCAAGAGGAATCACCAATAATGATAATGACCCTCAAGGTACTACAGTACACTTCACATGGTGTGAATGAATGATTTGATGTCAAACACCATACAAAGTCTTTCGGTCAAAGGCCAGTGATTTCAACCTATCGCCAAAAGCAAGAAACATGACATTGATGTATGCAAGCCTCAAGGTATTGACGGGGTGTTTCTAAGTCCACTTCTTGGATAATGTGCTGATGTCGACAATAAGCGACACATCGCAGGAGTGCCTCGATGTATCCCACATCAATGACATGAAACGAGGTAAATTATTTTGGAGATAAAAAATCGACTGACGGTAGAAGGTTCAGGAATGTTGTTCATGAAAATGAAGGTTTACGGTATTATAAAGGATGAATTTTAAACGGAACGAATTCTCTTGAACATGTCGGTGACACTAAGATGAATCAGTAGCATTGACCCAAAACAAAGTAATGGATGGTATGATATACCAACGGTGTGATAACCATCAAGCTGAATGACCCAACCCACATAGTCATGATGATGTGGTGAAAGTTTCATGTTCAAAAGTGACTTGCTACCATATAGTGTTTTCCCCTTTTCCCAATTTTCCCCAGTCATTGTTGACCAATACCTCTTTATTTTTTATCAAGCTTGAGGAGGATAACATATGCTCGTTTTATAATTCCACACTTCAGGTGAATCCATCACTATTTGATGCTTTAATGAGTCTAGCGAAGGTGAAACTCGGTCTTGTCTATATGGACAAGTTTGTTGCTATTTGATGTTTTTAATGAGTTTAACGACAAAGATAACTCGGTCCTTTTCATGCTTAGAGAGTTTGAAAAGAGACGAAAAGAAAAATCCACAAGTTATTTTTCGTAAATTAATCTCTCAAGTCTGAAAAAGTGTAAAGTAATGCAAGAGAGATATCGTTTCCAATCCGTTAACACGATGGAAAGGAAAAGCGCTCGACAATATTTTCATGTTTAGAGAGTTTGAAAAGAGATTAAAGAGGACTCCATTTTGAGGAATGAGTGGTGTCTAGGGTAGCAACTAGTTCTGGTGATGTTGGGAATTCTCAAAAAATGTTGATTTATGTGAAGAGGTTGGCTAATAAGACCACTCATTGCAACTGTTCCTCAAAAAAGGTAAACCAACCAAGTGAAAGCATATGATCGGCCAAAGAGATGGTGGCGATGGGATGAAAAAAACCAAGGCTCAACTGAATAAAGAGGCTTGTAGAATGGAAATCATGACGGTTACAAATGGAAAATGGGTTCATTTTGCACAAGCTTTAACCATAGGGAATTATGCTTGGGTTTAGTTTCATGTTTACACAAGCTTGAAATGAGAAACTATGCTTGGATTCAATTTCATTTTTACACAAGCTTTAAATGAAGAACTATGCTTGAGATTGGTTTACATGCCCCCAACATGATGAAAAGGAGAATCTCCTATAACCAGATGGAAGTCGTTGTAGTGAAGCAGGACAATTATCCAACACTTTTTGGCTTTGCCAAGATAGGAAGAAAGGTGAATGGGGTGATTCCCTTCACATAACCTACAGGGAAAATTAAGTTTACCACTAGGTGCATGCCCCCCAAGCTTCATTACATTCACCTAAGTAGACTACTTGTGGCTATTAAGTGGATGGAATGAAGGTTCTTTTACAAGATCAAGTGAAAGACTCGACTGGGATTGTACAAGATCTAATCAAAGACTCGAATTAGAACTTTGCTCTAGGGGTCCTTATTTCATTTTTTAATCAGCTTGACACAAGACAAGGAACTCTGCTCATACCCTTAGTTTCATTTTTTAATGAGGTTGACACAAGACCAAGAACTGTCCTCATAGGCCTATTTCATATTTTAACGAGGTTGACACAGTAAAAGAACCATCCCCATGTTCCTTGTTTCATTTTTTAACAGGCTTGACACAAGACAAGGAACTAGCCTGATGGGAGTTGTTTCATTTTTTAATGAGGTTGACATAGTAAAATAACTATCCTCATGGGCCTGCTTCACAACTCATAAGAAGTCATGAAGGATGAGATCTGATTCCAATGCCCCTAGTGCATGATGTACAACATCACTAAATTTATCGTCAGTTGATGTAGGTATGGAATAGGTTGCCACATAATTAACCCATGGCGGGGATGATACCATTGGTACAAAAGGACCATTTAGGGAAGATGGTTGACTAGGAGCTATATTTGGACCAGGAAATGAAAGTTGGTCAATGGTGAAAATTCTACCTTCATGCAAGAAACAAATCACTTGAAAGAGTGTTGAAACAATAGCTCATATGTCATAAACATAGTCGTGCCCAAGTAGTAAGTTATATATAAAGGGTCTGGGACTACCATCACATTTAGATAAATGATTTTTACTCCCAAAGTAATAGGTAACTGAGGGAGGATCCCTAATGGTTGATTGGTTCCTCTGTTAAGACCCAATAGATTCTGTGTAACAGGCACAAGCGATGGCGAACCGAGCGCTTGCCAAGCAGTTGAGGAAAGGATACCCACTGATGCACCTTCATCTATAATAGTGCCAGAGATAATCATATTACAAACCTGTACTATGATACAGAAAGGCACATAAGAAGGAAGACGAAATCTTGCCAGTCGATTCCAATGAAAGGAAGTGACCAGACTACTTGGAGGGGTTACCATAGAAACGGGAGAATTAACCCCTTGAGTTATGAGAGTGGGAGGATTTCCCTCCTATCTTGATGGAACATGAGGACTGCCCCCAAGCTCATTGGAATCTGAAGAAACAAAAATAACTTGAGTGGTATCATATTCACTCTCTTTCGGAAAGCTACGATTAGATGAAGGTGAAATCTAGTCAACCGTTACCTCGACTTGTTGATTTGGGTCAGGTATAGACTCATAGGATTCACTTTTAGAGAGAGTGGGTTTGACTGACGGCTGATTTTGGTCAGTCAATTCATATACTACTAAAGGATTTAGGGATAGTTTCCTATAACCAAATGGAAGTTGCCGCGGTGAAGCAGGACAATTATCCAACACTTTTTTAGCTTCATCCAGATAGGGACAAAGGTGAATGGGGTGATTCCCTTCACATAACCTACATGGAAACTTAACTTTACCCTTCTTTCCATGAAATTTACTACTACTATTTGATGGTGTGTCACTAACATGATATCCAGAAGTTGATGACACAGGATGATGTGGACGGGAAGACCTTTCTTCTAAGATCTGAGGAATATCAAGACAATTTTGAACAAGATGGTCTCCCGCACAAAGTTTTCATCGATATCGAACTTTGTGAGGCATGAAAGATGGTTCCTCATCAGATATTGCATTCAAAGCAATGGTTGCTTGGTTGTTTCTCTGCTGAATTTGCTTCTTCTTCTTCTTCCCTTCCTTCTTCTTCTTACCCACCTGGTTACTAGTACTAGTACTTTCCCCAGGAGAAGAGGAAGAAGGGGAGGAAGAAAAAAACAAATAAGAAGGCAAAGGATCAACTTTAGGATCAACTGGAGGTTGATTTTGTCTAGTTTGAGGTGTACTAGATTACAGAGAAATCACGACATTTTGAACAAAGGAGGTTGAAAAAAACCATACTCAAAAGACAATGGTAAATCCTGGTAGGGATAATGTGGCCATTTAAGGAGCACCAATATTTCCGAAAGAAGGAAAAGGACTAGGATTCCCGTCAAAAGGAATTCCTTGATCGGTAGACTCTGGATTTTCTTCCATATGTTTCAACCTAAGATCAAATAATGAGAGAGCATGGAGGATATTATGTACAGTCAATTAATTTTATTTTAATCAAAGTACCATAAAAAAACAAAAGAGGGATAATCTAGGAAAAAGGTTTACCAAGCAACTATGAACTGCATAATACCTCCTGGCAAACCAATAAGTACAGGCAGGCAATCTCCCTGAATGTTGTGTTCGGTGTATCACAGTGTACCAGGTGGATGACTCGGCTACCTAAGGATGAATATCAATCTAGTATTGTCCTCCCATATATACCCGAAGGTACATGGACGCCCAATCCATATAAGTGTTGTCTAATGCAAAAATGCACAGTGAGAGCATTCCCATTTACTTTACGTACTATAACACCTCCCTATATACTCGAAGGTATGTGGATGAGCTACAATATACTCACATATGTGGAATGAGGTATCACACTCGAGACAATTGCAGACAAGTTAGCGACAACTGCTTTGTTTTACGACGCCAGAACATGTCTCTAGCCTAGACCTCTAAATGTTTTTCGTTAAGTGACAATGCTCCATTAGTTAAATTCAGATAAATTTTAAGTTGATCTTCTTTATAATTTTCCTTTCAAGGTTCACCACATGATGCATGTTTGCAATTCCTAAAATGCAACTAATATGATAAACAAACTTTTGATTTGGTTTGAACAATGAAAATGCTTAGCTAGTAGGGATAGAGCAATCAAATTTTTGACAAAGAGCAAAGAGCACATCTAATGCAATTTCCCTAGCTATTCCTTTCAAGCATTCACAAACTTTTTCAATGCAACATGCATGTATTTCTTTTTCATTTCCCTTAATGTGAATGAACAAAAAGGAAAACTAATGCACAATCAATCAATAAACTCTTTTCATAAAAATGATGATTTTGCGACAATTTCTTTTCAAGGAAAGGAGGACTTTACGACACTTTCGTTTTCAAAGAAATGAGGAATTATGATACTTTCAATGAAAATACTAATCATATGCACACATCAATCAATCGATCTTTCATGAATGAAGACTTTACGACAATTTAATTTTCGACGGAAAAGACGATTTTATGACTTTTTCTTTCAACAAAGATCAATCAACCAAAACACTATCTTTCGACTATAGATTGAAAATCACAAAGTAAATACATAAGAAAAATTTATCAATACTAGTCTAAGTAAGGCTAGCTAAGGAGATGAAAACCTATTTTTTGGGACATGACATCCATTTACAATCAGCAAACAAGCAATCTGAAGAATTTTTCAAAAAAATTAATTCCAAGGGTGGGAATCTAGCCCTAGGAAGATCAGCGCAAACCAAAGAGGGAGTAACTGCACTGTCTCTAACTGGAGGGTGCATTGTAGTGCACTGTCTCTAAGGTTAGCCTATGTTGATTCTTGTGAGGCCACTCAAGAGTCATCTAACCTCAAATTTTGTTCAAAATTCAATGCAGAAGGCTAAATTACAACAAGTAAATTATGTCAAGGTGTCTAAAGAGGCTAATAACCTACCAAGATGGATAATCACTCCTCATTATGGTTGCCAATTTGTTTTGGGAAGTTTTAGTGTCTACGGATAAACGTTAAACCCCTAGATTAGTAGCTAATCCTAGAACAATAGTGCAAAGCATTCTCTACCTTTTCTATAACCAATAGATTAAATAAGACAGTAAAGAAGCCTACCTATAGCATTCGCTTACTCCTTATCTCCCTTGACCAATTATGTCGCTCCTTTTCGTACTTAATCTACCTGAAAAGTACCTACACACAGACAGAAGACAAAAATGATCAAATCATATGATAATGATCTATTCATTAAACATAGAATGGAATCAAGTTAATAATACACATATGAAAGCATCAATGGACAATACAAACATATGGAAAAATATTTGAGCACTTTATTAGTAAAAGGAAGAGTTACAACCCAATTTGCTTGATTCAAAATCACTCCTCCAATTCAATCTCATCCTCTCCTCATAACAAGCAAGAAATTTTCACATCATTACAATACCTGAAATCAACTCAAGTCTCATACTAACAACATCTCCCTATAATTCAATGATTTCCAACCCCCTGACCACTTAAATGAGTGGTCTTTTTATAGGTGAATAAAGGAAGTTATGCCATAAATTGTGATAATGAATTCCCTCCCAAACTTATAATTTAGTTCCATGGAGGAAGGGATCAAGGGATTGATGTTCCTTAACTCCCTACCTCATCCAATTTCAAGTTCAAAGGAGTGAATAGCCTTGGGAAACTTCCAGAAGCATCCTATGGATAATAATATTAGAAACCCCAATGCATATTCACTCAAATTCTCCTAGCGCAGGGCAAAGAGGGCTCAAGTTCGTTGCATAACACCCTAGCAGTGTACTGGACTATGCTGCAGCACACCCTAATGAAGGCATGCCTGTGCTAATCTTCTTAGAGACAACGTTTGGATGATTTCAGTCATAGAACTTCTTAGGAAGCTAGGCATTCTGATGGTGGACTTCTTTAGGGCATCTAACAATTGAATTAGGGTTTGATGGGCCCTAAAGCACTGATCTATAAGATGTGAGTGATGTGCCCAAATGGATCTATAACAGGGTCTTTAGAAATTATCTCCAAAATTCTATAGACCTTATCAAATACTTCGGCGCATTGGTGAAGTAGCCTACAGACTAGCCTTTCCACCCACTGAAAAAATCCATCCCATCTTCCATGTATCATGCCTCAAGAAAGTGGTGGTGAACAATTGAAGAATTCAAACCAGTCTACCTGAATTGGATGAAGAAGGTTCAATTTATATCTAACCAGAACAGGTCCTTGACAAGTGAGAATGACATAAGTGTGGTCGCACAATCAAGGAAGTCCTCGTGAAGTGGGAATACACCTCTCCATAAGATGCGACCTAGGAACCAACCACTATTCTTCAGCAGTTTTTGTAGGTTCATCCTTGAGGACAAGGCTATTTTAATGGGGGAGGGAATGTTAGGGTCCAAGCCTAACCCCCTTATTTATGTAATAGGGTGGAGTCATAGTTATAGTTACCTAAAGAGTCAATAAAACCCATATTAATAATTGTAAGTGTTTGACTTGTATTTAAATAAAGTGACCACAGTTAGTTGCAAATGGGCCATGGTATTAGATAGATGGTATTAAGAGAACCATGGTACTGACCCATGGTATTGCATGTAGGAATCCTATTTAAAGGATAGAGACTCCCCATTGAGGAGTATCATGTCTTATTTTGTAATCGAGCCCTACTCTATTGGAGGTTGACCCCTCAAAGAGGCAAGTGCGCATTGCTTTCATATTTGAATAATAAAATACATGTTATTTCTCATTTTGTTCTGTGTTATGGGTTTTGTTTCTTCATATATTTGGTATTATGGCATCTTCTCACAGGTCAAGAGCATAACAGGAAGCCCTACAATCATATTAGCATGTCAGGGTTGGATTGTTGAAGGATTCTTCACATATGGGGACCTTTTCACTCCCTCATCCTCTCCTTCCTGGAAACTCATCTTCGATGGCCTATATCGACATGATATCATCTTCTACTATCTTGGTTGATTCATGGATTGTACAAGACGAAACTGACATCCAAATTTTTGGCGACTAAATTCCGCTAAGCCCCATTGAGCTAGATTACGAAGCCATTTATTCGGCTTGTGTGGTTCCCTCTTTTGATTCACTTAATTTGGTAGACATATCACTAGCCTATGGTACATCATCTATGTGTGTATTCCCTACCAACAAAAGCATCATAGAAGTCATGATGTTGGATGATGCATCATGGGACCGACATCACCATTGTTCGTCCTTACCTGATTCCATTGAGGATAGTCTTAGTGATGTATAATCACTCAATTGTGTCGATCTTTTTTATGAATTTTGTGTCTATTCATGAGATCGATTCTGAAAATAACCTTTGGAATATCTAAGATACGATACCTCTTGGCATTTCCATCAAACCAGGTGTTGTTGAAAATCTACATATTGGAGCATCTTGTTCTCCATCTGAGATTGAGACTTTCAAGCCCTTCTTCGTGAGTTTCAAGATGTGTTTTCCTGTGCCTATGAGTAGATGTTAGGCATCAACCCAAATTTAGTTGTACATAAAAGTAAGACATATCTTGATGCCAAAATAATCCCACAACGCCTTCATCTGCTCCATACCAAGAAGCCTGCTAGTATTAAGGTTGAATTTGAAAAGCTTCTTCGATTTGGTTTCATATACCTCATTCCTTTAATTGATTGGGTGTATAATGTAGTTTCTGCCATGAAGAAACATGGAAAAAATTGAGTGTATGTCAATTATCGGGATGTGAATCGTTCATGTTTGAAGGAAAATTATACCACCCCACTTATTTGTTGGGTGTAGAGCCTAATTATCTTCTTTATTCAGAGGTATCACCGCATTTGACCCCATTTCGTAATGTGGTGCAACGCCAACCATTTATGCATGCCGCCAGGGAGGTCCAATGCGGCACTCCCAAAGCTAAAAATAGATGTAAAATTGCCTTGTAAAATGTTGTAATTTCGTAGTCAATTTGGGTCGTTCATTAGGTGAAAATCTAACGGTAGAAGTTATGTTTAATTTAGGATTTTTTTCCCTAGAAGGAAACCCCTCTCTATATGTGAGGGAATTGTATTGCAGCTATGCAGATGTGTATACTGAGCAAGAATGAGAGACAAGACTGAGAGCGAAGAGGGAATTACATTGTATTTGTTGTAGGTTTCATCTCTTCATTTTGCTAGATAATATAAAAGGAAAGACTTTTCCAACATGTACAATAGCATCATATGTACTCAACACCGCATATAAAATATCCACAAAACGATACATGCACATAGCATTACATATGCAACATGTGCATGGCAATAGTACCACACATCAAAAACCACACTGTCTTTACCAAACAACCATGCCTCCAGTGTCTTATCCATGCTTGTCCTAGCATGTCACAAACCACACTATTATTTTTCTATTGTATCAATTGATATAACATATCCATAAAAAATACATAATATAATCACATAATATCAAATCATAGGCATATGATATTGATCTTGTATATTTCTCATGACTACTCTTCCCACTTGATTCCTCATAACCAAGAACATCTTCCTGCTATTCGCCTATGTAAGAAATTATTCCTCCACAAGGACAATTCCTCATTACACTGTCAAATATAGACATAGATACATAGATACATATAAAATGATTAGAATAAAACAATCATCATCTTGTTAGACAACGACATACATACATACATGTATTCATATATAAACATCAACATAATCATGATCATAAAATAATTATCAAGTAACATAAGATCAAGGTTAAGAGAACTCCCTTATTTATGAACAACATTGAGAAAAATCATTCCCAACATATCCAAGGCATATGACACCTCAGATCCATTTACTTTATCTTTTCTGGTTACCTTTCTCATGTTTGTCCTATCATCATCCACTAACCATAATGGACCCAACCAGACCAACAAACTGTCATAGTCTTACCTTCGGTTGCGCTTAATCATGCATTGAGCTTCATTTGAGTCTTACATCACCTACCGGGTACCACACTACTTTCCCCTAGCTCAAATATTCCTCTTCCCAAACCAATTCCCAAGACTCAAAATATAAAAGGTAAGCCAAGAAACAAACAAGAAACAAAGCCATGAAAACCAATAGTGATACGACAACAGAACAAATTGTCATAGCTATGCACTAGACACACTCAAAATCACAAACCAAGAGCAACAATCATAAAAGGCCAAAAGTGCAATAATAACAACAGACACCATGACTCAATCCCCATGGTTCCCAAGGGAAAATCAACCTGATCCTTCTTCAAGGTTCACAACAATTTCTCTTTCCATGCAACTCACTGCATTATAGTACCATAACACATAATATCAATGCATAAATAAACATAACAATACATCAGTTACCTTGCCTTCTTGTGCCAAGCATGCTTCCTTGCAATTGAAAACATTCATTCCATCTCTCAAGGGACTGCAATTATCTTTATAGATCCACTTGTAACTATAGACTAGCTAATATACCTATCAAGTACATTTTCATGAATATAGCACATATCCACATAATGCCAAACAAAATCAAGTCTAAGAAGACTCCTTGTATGCAAAGCATTCATTTTTTTGGAATTAGGGTTTCCAAACATAGGAAAATAAAGTCTTTCCCAATTCCTTTCTTTTACCTTTTTACCTTGCTACAATTGAGGCTCACTATGCATTATCACATCACATAACTGTTAGTTATCTAAACACATCAACTATTACCTTGTCACACTAATACCAAGCATGTTTCTTGCAACTGCTCACAAATGTTAGTCTCACATTCTAAAGATCAAAACAATCATATCTAACAATTTGAAATCAACTTTTCCCAATGTTGAAAATGGAAACAAGAAATGCTAAAAATAGAAGTGCTAAAAATAAAGCTCCTATAAATAGCAGTTTGGGTACTAGTGCTAGATTGGGCAACAGGGAATGAAAAATGGAAGTGCTAAAAATAACATTCTATTTTTAGCAATTCAGGATGGATTCCAATTTTAGTCAGTACCTAGACTAAAATAGGAAGTAAAATTCGATTTTGAATTTAATAGTTGTTTGAAAATAAATTAATTAATTCACCATGAGTTAATTAGTTGTGAAAAATCAAACATGATGTCTATGTGAGGACATGCAATAGTTTCTCCATTAATTGAGGAATTTATCCATCAGCTAAATTGATAAGGATGAGTTCTAATTTGAGTTGTAATTAGTTGGCTCAGTTAACTGAGTGAAGTCCAGTTAGATTGATTTAAAAAATTTGTTTAAATTAATGTGAGTTTAGTTAGTTAATCCATGCTTGCATATAACTGCTACACTTCATATAACTGAATATTCTCTCATCAATAACTCATGCACGTCAGTTCAGTCAAAGGCCCAGTTGAGATCAGAGGAGGGACAGTGTACTATCAGTTGGATGGATTTTTTCCTATAAAGGAAAATCATCCAAGCATAAGGATTAAGGTTCCTCGAGGATTGTGCAGTTTTACAGGGTGTGAGATCAGTGTGAGAGATCAGTGTTACACTTGGTAACGGGAGGATCACCCAAGAGAAACTATACAAGGAAATAGGAGGCTTAGAGGGCTTGAGGAAGATATATTCTATGCCTATTGAGTTTGTGAGCAGTATTGTTTGAGTGCAGAGAGATCAGGATGGTTTGAGAGCTAATTCTTTTTGTAACTTGAACAAGATTTCCACTTGTATGATAATACAGAGTTGGGGTTTTAGGCTGGTGATTTCCCCAGTGATATATCTTTTGTTTTATGGTTGATTACTTCTCATTCTCAGTTATATCTGTTCATGATTGATGTTGCTCATGTTCGATTATGTTTCCGCTCAATTGTTGTAGAAGTAGATCAAGTGTTTTTTTTTAATAAAAAAAAGCATATAGGAAAAATCCGCGCCGTAGGTGGGAAAAAAGCATAATCAAAGGCTTAATTGGCAGGGTCTCCCATATAAAATTGACAGGGGCTCCTAAATTCAGATGGTAGAAGAAAGGAAAGTCTAGAAAAAATTAAAAAAGGTTTTGGGATGTTCGGAGGTTCAAGGGATGTTTGGAGGTCCAAAGGGTGTTGGCGGGATTCTTGGGATGTTGGCGGATATATTTATGAGTGATTATTGGAGTTCGGTGCAGTAGCAGTATAAAAATTAATTTGGATGTTAGGAGGTCCAAGGGATGTTGGAGGTACATTGCATTACTAGGTGATCTACAGTGGGAATTGCTACATGGTATCAGAGGAAAGGTGATCAAAAGAGAGAATAATAAACTGAGAGGAGATTTCAAATTTTTGAGTTTTGGGCCAAGAGTTTGCAGAGAAGATATGAAACTTTTGATACAAAATTTTCAAAAAAAAAAAACATATTTGGATTCCTTGCAGAAAAATACCCAAATTCAAAAAAGAAATCAGCTAAATCGGAGTTTGGATGAGGGACATATTGTTGATTTAAAATCAACTCTGTTTCCAGGAAATTTTGTGACACCGGGAAAGTGGAAACAGATTGGTGTGCTAGCCAAGAACTTGTATGCACTTGAGGTACAAGATGCATGCAAAGCTTTGAGGAGGAAGGAAAAGGTTAGATACTTGGTGGTTGAGAGGGAGAGTAAATTACCTCTCAACATGGAGTGCTAGAAGAAGTCTCAGACAATTGTGGGGGAGCCAAAATTGGTGAAGCAACTTCAGGGGGTTGTGGAGCAGCCACAACTGGAGAAGTCGAGAGGAGACCAAGTGGAGACATCCACTCATGCAGAGACCTCTAGTAGGGGGAAGTTTTGAGCCAAGTGGGAAGAGGGATCACATGCAGCCATACCTCTTGGTGGGAGGTGGGGCGATGTGATGTGATAGTCCAAAGAAGGCTGGAATAGGGGCAGGATCCTTGAGGTACCCAACCTCTTTGATTCGAATTTACTACAAGAGCCTCAATGAGGAGTAGCAGGATTTTCTGAGTGGGTAGAGACACATGCAAATGGAGCGACAGAGAGAGCTACAGTGTAGGAATCCCAAGACAGTGCAAAGCTAGCAAGTTGTAGCAATGCGAGAGGCAAAAGTGTGTTGCACCAGTGTACGATGGCACAAAGAGGTGTGCAACAGTGTGAGATGCATGGAGATGTTGCAGTAGCGCAGAGGTCAAAGAGGTCAGAGAACTTGTCAGCAGTAGGTAGAGCTTCAGCATCAGAGAATATTTCTAACCCAACAGAGGGGTCAGTTGGGAGTTTTTTTGTTCTGAGAGTTGCTAGAGCAACCACACTTCATAGAAGTGTTGCATGCAGAACATTCTGAAGTTACAGGATCAGGTTCGAGAGGAAACCTTTCTTGTTGAGAGGGAGTGTTGAAAATGGCAACAAGAAATGCTAAAAATAGCACTACTATAAATAGCAGTTTGGGTACTAGTGATAGATTGGGCAACAATGAATGAAAAATGGAAGTGCTAAAAATAGCATTCTACTTTTAGTAGTTCAGGATGGATTCAAATTTTAGTCAATCCCTGTACTAAATTAGGAAGTAAAATTTGATTTTGAACTTAACAGATGTTTGAAAATAAATTAATTAATTCACTATGAGTTAATTAGTTGTGAAAAAACAAACATGAAGTCTATGTGAAGACATGCAACAGTTTCTCCATTAATTGAGGAATTTATCCATTACTTAAAGAGATAAGGATGAGTTCTAATTTGAGTTGCAATTAGTTTTCTTAGTTAACTAAGTCAAGTCTAGTTAGATTGATTTAAATAGTTTTCTTAAATTAGTGTGAGTTTAGTTATTTAATGCATGCTTGCATATAACTATTGCACTTCAAATAATTGAATATTCTCTCATGAATAACTCATGCATGCCAGTTCAGTTAGAGACCCAGTTGAGATCAGAGGAGGGACAGTGTACTATCAGTTGGATGGATTTTTTCCTATAAAGGAAAATCATCCAAGCAGAAGGATTAAGGTTCCTTGAGGATTGTGTAGTTTTATAGGGTGTGAGATCAGTGTGAGAGATCAGTGTTACACTTGGTAATAGGGGGATCACCCAGGAGAAACTGCGAAAGGAAATAGGGTGCTTGGAGGGCTTGAGGAAGATATATTCTATGTCTATTGAGTTTGTGATTAGTATTGTTTGAGTGCAGAGAGATCAGGATGGCTTGAGAGCTAATTCTTTTTGTAACTTGAACAAGATTTCCACTTGTATGATAATACAGAGTTGGGGTTTTAATATGGTGCTTTCCACATTGATATATCTTCTATTTTATGGTTGATTATTTTTTATTCTCAGTTATACATGTTCATGCTTGATGTTGCTCATGTTCGATTAAGCTTCTGCTCAATTGTTGTAGAAGTAGATCAAGTGTTTTTCTTTAGTACATTGCACTACCACTTGATCTACAGTGGGAATTTCTACAACCAAGACTAACAATCATGTCATAATCCATAGTCAACTCATAGTCCTTAGACACAATGCTACAACTATCACCTACTATACTCTAGTAAATATGAACTGTATCAACATATATGTGTTAGTACAATCATCTTAAAATAAAATGATTTGGGCACATACTCATATTATGCAATTCATCAAACATTCAACCAACTTTCAACATACAATGTTAAATAAATCAACTAGACAACATAATAAAACTATCAAGCACCAAATATATGACATAAGTGAGCTCATACCTTACTGTATCTCAGGAGAGGCTATCTTGTCTACACAATCAACCTAGTTAGCACGATATAACTTCTCAACACATCAACTCAAACATAAACCATCATATCCATAACAGTGACTAACTAACATGTTCACATCATAAGTTCATAATAATTTGTCATTCATGCATATCAATCACATATGTACAATCAGTCTAGATTTGTATGACACCATATCACCAATATGTCGGCTCATATATGAATACCACAACCATAACCATCTACATAGGCCATGCCAGGTTAACACAGTATATATAACATCAAGATCTTCAATGCAATTAACATAACCATCACCCATATGACCAATCCAAATTACAACATCAAGAACCCAATGAAATAACCCTAATCATCAATTTAATAACATAATAACAATAGTAATCTATATATCATGCTCATCAACAAAATATAACCTAATCATAAAGTTATCTAACATAAAACAACAATAACAATGCATACAACCATAGGATACCAACATTCTTGACTATCTGAATCATGTGCATATAGCTACACTAATCAACTAACATCTATCATGAATGTAGCCATAACATCAAAAGAAATGTACATAAACCTAATGCATATAACAATCCTTTACTTACATACTTGCATGCCAAACATATAATACCTGTATGATGATCTTCTCTTATCCCAAAGTGTAATGTTGCAACCCCATTATGGTGATCTGCATCTCTTGTTTTCTCTTAGACAATACATTAGCATTATAACAACCAATAGTACCATTATGACCTGAATTGCATACCATGACTTCACAAGGCATGTTTGACCTATTATTGATGCATAATTATAACCAAGACAATACATGCATAACAACTGCATATAGACATATAACACATGAGTACCAAACCATATTCACATAATTCTGGCTAGAGTCTAGTCATCAATGCACGACCATATCAACCACACACACCATGACAACATGCATGAAGACAACCACTACCCCATTGTACACATTGCCACATGAAACTATCGACATGCATAAGCAATGCCCAATCAACTACACATACGCATAAACACATGTACTCGAGAATAAGCGATCCATTATTGTAACCAACCTACAAGATTGATACATGTAATCAAACATACAAGAATGCAACCTAACATACAAGGATGTAATCAAGCAACATACAAAAACATGTAAGTGACATATAACAATATGTAACCAGTCATATACTCATGATGGTGCATTCCAAAAAATCAACATCAATTTCCTCATGACAACCTTACAACCATGATCAACATTATGCAATGAAACAAGCACATGGAATGCAAGTGTAATATACACGCATGAAACTAACATGCATGCATGACCAACGCACACCACCCATCCAGTCTTAGGGGTGAACAATGCTTTGATACCACTCTGTAACACCTCGTCCTCCTAGGTCCAGCCAAGCAGCTAATCAGATGGGAAAATATATGATGACAGAGGTTACTATAAGGGATTAAATCTCCTTGGTGACCTTAAGGAAATGGATTCAATTGAACATCACACACAGTCATCCAACATCATCAACAAAACCCTCAGGAGATAAGTCAGCCACTCAGACAGCCTATCACTAGGTCCCACTGTTGTTCTGGATCTCTTAAGCCATAGTAACTCTCATGTTATGGGAAAGTGAGTGGAAAACAACCTAAATTTTCTCTCATAGGCCTTTGTGCCAGTGACTGTGGACTTTTATGAATAGACTTCTATCAACAACCCCGATATTTGAACCGCTTTTCTAGCCCAAAATCCCAACTTCTGCCCACAACTTTCTACAACCTTTAGAATCCATTAAAGACATGATAGCAATGCTGATAAATAAAAAATCAACCTCAGGATTAGGCCTAAGCATCCCCAACCAAGACTAACATTCTGTCAAACACTTGGCATCAATGAAACCTACAAGTCTAGGATACAAGATAAATAATATATGACTGAAATAACTTAGGAAACATAACCAAAAGGATCACCTCCTTCTCTACTGAACTAATATATCATCAATTAGGTATTGCATCCATCCATTTAAAAATTCAAAGTAAATACATGAAATAGTGATGACATGAACCAATCATTTAACCATGTCTATAACCATCATAAAACCATATAAATATCAGAGATATGACAACCATTAAATCCACATACAAACTAGCGAAAAAGTAAGAGAACTTAGCTTTTATTATTCATAGGAACATATGACAAGGATCAAGACTTCCACGTACCACCTGAATATAGACATGGCTAAACAAAATCTCTCTTTCAGTCAGTCATCCACTTGCCATATTCCAAGCATGAATGTGGGATCTCATAGAACAGCCAATTTAAGAAAAATCAAGGGAATCCATAGGTTAAACCACCTCCAACCTCACCAATCCATGATCACACCAAAATTGGTGCTCTGATCACAACTGAACTAAACTTGGAATGCCATCCAAAATCCATCAATATCCTTGAGGAAAATTCCATGTCCTTTCCTCTCACGCTTTACCGCAATCCAATCTGGATCACTAGGCCTTAAAATGAGACCAATCTCTGAGGATTTACGCAATCCAAACCCAGATCACTAGTCCCTAAACCAAGACTTCTCCCTCAAGCTTTACCATGTATCACGCCAAAATTGGTTAAGAGATTCCTAAGCCATTGGGAATGAAAATTGAGACCACCTCCACCCCGGATTCTGAAATCCATTCGGAAAACCAAAGCTCAAAACTGAGATAAACATCCCAACATACTATGTCATTTGGAAAAAGGCAAGGCTAGGCTCAATAACATTGTCATAACCTGGCAAAATCATGTCATCGACAACAAGAGAACCATACACCAATATGAAATCCATGCATGTCGAAACTAGCTAGGAAATCACACATGCAAAAGGTTATATGCAAGTATTCCTACTGAATCTACTTGATCCTCCTCTTCTTCCTTGATATTTAATTTCCTTTCCTTTCCTTGCTTTGAATTTCTTGATCCAAGGCTAGAGTGCTCCAAGAAAATTCTAAGTGACGAAGAGTAAGAGAGAGAATAATGATAGAGCTCCAAACTTGAAATGATCAAGAGCTTGCCAACTAATCCTTATAAGCCTTTTTATTAATAAGGTTTCTTATTTCTTCATTTTCCATTATTTTGCTTCATTTTCATCTTCACATGAAACCTTTGACGTTTTACCTTCCTTGTCTCCTATTTTCCCTTATTTTCATAAACAAATGTGCCAAAAATGACTTTTACTTTTTAATCAACCAGAGAGTTGACTAGCTTCCATTTAGCATCAGCTTCAGATTACTCTCTATATAGGTAGAGTGAGCTCATTTAGCATCATGCCCTAAATGGGGCCTTTTGATTTGGGACTAGAGTGTTGAAAATAGCAACAAGAAATGCTAAAAATAACATTGCTATAGATAGAATTTCAAGATATATTCCAATTTTGATTTTTCCTTGAATCAGAATTGAGAATTAAAATTCGAATTTAGTCTCACCAGCTATTTGAAAAATAATTAATTAATTCATCTTGAGTTAATTAGTTGAAGAAAATCAAACATGAAGTATTTGTGAAGAGATGCAATAGTTATCCCTTTGATTGAGGAAGTTATCCCTTAATTAAGGAGATAATGATGAGTTGTATTTGAGTTGTAATTAGTTTACTCAGTTAACTGAGTTAAGTCCATTTAAATTAGTTCCAAACAGTTTGTGTAACTAATTGTGAGTTTAGTCAATTAATGCATGCATGCATGCAACTAGTGTTCTCTAGATAACTGAAAATTCTCTCATAAATAATTCATTCATGTCAGTTCAGACAAGGAACAAGTTGAGATTAAAGGAAATGACAATGTACTATCATTTTCTAGATTATTTCTATGAGAATATCTCTTGCATTCAAAAGGAATTCATTCCTTCATGATTACACAATTCATACAGAAGTCAGAGCAGTGTGTGAGGTGAGAATCACATAGGATATAGCTGGAGGACCCAGGAGAAACTGTGAAAGGAAATAGGAGGCTTGGAGAGCAGAGGAGGAGGCATATGTGTTTTCTATTATGTCCATGAGCAGTAGTGAGGGATTGTACTAAGAGCTGGATAGATTTAGAGCTAAATGTTTGTGTAATCCTGAGATATTTCCACCTGTATGATAATATAGATAGTGGGGTTTTTTCACTGAGGCTTTCCCCAAAGTATTCTTCTATGTTTCATGTGTGATTGTTTCTTCTTCTCTGTTATATGTGTTATGGTTGATCTTGCTCAAATCAATTAAGCTTCCGCAAGTTTGATTGTAGAAGTAGATTAAGTATTTTTGTTTAGTACATTGCATAATCAGTTTAATCTACAGTGAGAATTAATACATGGTATCAGAGAAAAGGTGATCAAAGCGAAGAATAGTATACAAGGAAGGAATAAGTTTGAAGTTTGAAGTTTTTGATTGTAGGTACAAAATTGATTTCTTATCACATCTCAAAGTTCACCAATGGCATTCAATGTATTGAGACTTGAGTATGCCCTGGATGGCAGCTTGAATTAAATAACATGGAAGTGGTATTAGAAGACAATGGTTTGAAGGGCTTCATTGATCAAGAAGTCCTCAAGCCAGTAGTAGCTAATGCCCAAGAATTGCCGGAATGGAAGAAATGTGTGGGGAGAGTGAGGAGAATTCTTCTGGAGGGAGTTTGAGACCATATTGTCTTAAGTCTCCATGGGAAGGAGACTCTTTTTTCAATGTGGAAGACATTGAAGGACATATGTTAGAATAGTAGTGACTAGACGAAGTTGGCACTAAAGGACAAGCTTCAGAAAATCAAGTGAGAAAAGGGCGACACGATCTCTACATATCTGAACAAGATCACCACCTACAGAGGTAAGCTTGGAAGTGTAGGAATCACAACAGGTGATGATGATATGGTGAGTCTTTCTCTCCTCGATCCTTCTAAGAGCTGGCATAGCTACTAAGACTTAGTGAATGGAAGAGAGAAACTTCCAGATTGGGAACAATTGTGGTCAGATCTGATGCAGGAGGAGATTGGGAGAAGCACCAGAGATGGTTCTTCATCCAAGCATGATGATGAAGAAAATCTAGCCTTAGCAAGTAAGGTGTGGAAATGGAAATGGAAGGCTTTCCATTCCAAATCGAGTTATTCCCATGGTGGGAAGAAGATTGACAAATATAAAGTGAGATGCTTTAATTGTCATGAGGTGGGACATTATGCAACTAATTGTCTATTTAAGGAATCCAAGAAGGGATCCTCGAAAGGATCAAATGGTCAGGCACTGGCCTCACAGTTCGAATTGTATTTTACCCTTATCACATGCATGGCTTCATCGATGGTGGGTTTTGTTTGGTACCTAGAGAGCGGAGCCTCATTCCACATGACCAACGATAAGATTTTATTCAATACCTTGGAGGAGAAAGACCTCCATATGCGCATAGAGATGGGCAATGATGGAAAGTACTGTGTTTTAGGTGAAGGTACGGTTGTGTTTCAGAGGGAGCATGGAGCTCCTCTCACCCTGACTAATGTAAAGTATGTGCCTGGACTAAAGAAAAACTTGGTATCGATCACGATGTTGGAAGACAAAGGCTATGATGTAGTCTTCAGTAAAGGAAAGGCATTCCTAAGACACATAGCTACGGGTCAGACCAAGAGGATTGGGATTTGAGTGAAGAATCTCTACAAGCTAGAGGTAGATGACTGCGCTGCATTGAGTTCCAAAGAAGAATTGGTGTAAAGCCAATATATTGGCGAGTTATGGCATAGAAGGTTGGGCCACTTGCACTATGGGGCCTTGAAGATAATGCAGCAGATTTCTACCAGACTTCCCAAATGTAAACTTGAGAAAGTGGACACATGCAAAGGTTGTACCTTGGGTAAGAATGAAAAATATTCCTTTCATGATCGAGACAATTGAGCTAAACCAATCTTGGAGCAAGTTCATATAGATGTGTGTGGACCATTCTCAACAACCTTCCCTCTAAACAAAGGCATTATGCGATTTTTATTGATGATTTTTATCGTAGATGCTGGATCTATTTCATGGAGAAGAAGGATCAAACCTTCTCAAGGTTTTGTGAGTTCAAAGCCTTGGTTGAGAAAGAATCTGGAAAGAAGATCAGGGCCTTGCAAAGTGACAATGGTGGAGAGTATGTCTCTCAAGAGTTTAAGGAATTCTATGCAGTAGAAGGAATTACATGGGACTTGACAACACCTCATAATTGACAAAAAAATGGGGTGGCTGAGAGGAAGAAAAAATGATTGTGGGAGTAGCTTGGGCGATGTTGCATGACCAAGGACTACCACTTCATTTGTGGGTTGAGGCATGCAACACAACGGTTTACTTACAAAATAGAAGCCCGCATCGCATACTTGGGATGAAGACACCAGAGGAAGCTTTCTCTGAGAAGAGACCAAATGTGGATCACTTCAGGGTCTTTGGCTCATCGATTTATTTCCATGTGACCAAGGATGCCTGGAAGAAGCTAGAGCCGATAAAAGAGTTGGGGATACTTGTGGGGTACACGGATACTCCCCACAACTATCAGGTGTACTTGCCTTCCAGTCAGAGGATAGTGGTTTTCAAAGATCTTAAGTTCGATGAGCTGAAGGCCATGTGAGTTTCCCTTGGGAGGGAGCTCAAGTTGTAGGCAGAGGAGGAACTTTTGGTTCCTAAGGAGGAGGAGCCTCAAATTGATGTAGAGTAGCCGCATGCAGAGGTTCCATGCATGGAGACATCCACTCATGCAGAGTCTTCCAGAGATGAGCGAGAGCGCTCAAGGGAAGCTGACAGATTGTTGATGGATGCGAGAGATAATGTGGGACATCCAATTTCTCAGCACAGACAGAAGAGGTCACCTGAGTGGTACACTAGTTACATGGCCCTTATTGGGGAATGTGTAGAGACCAAACCATCTTCCTTTGAGGAAGTAGTGCAGCAGCTAGTTTGGGTTGATGCTATGGTGGAGGAGTATGACTTCATAGTTCAGAACAGTGTTTGGGATGTTGTTCTAAGACCTGAGAACACGTCAGTTGTGAGTTCCCATTAGCTTTACAAGGTAAAGCAAGTTGTTGATGGTAGTGTGGAGAAACATAAGGTAAGGTTTGTTTCTCGTGGTTTCTCATAGGTCGAAGGGATCAACTATGATGATACTTTTTCTCCTGTAGCAAGGTACTCATCTATCAAATTGATGTTGGCATTATCAGTACAGATGGGTTGGAAGATCCATCAGATGGATGTGAAGACTGCATTCCTCAATGGCGAGATTGAGGAAGAGGTGTACATAGAGCAGTCGAAAGGATTTGAGACCTTCGATCATGAGTTGCATGTGTGTTGACTCAAGGGAGCTTTGTATGAGCTAAAGCAAGCACCTCGTTCTTGGTACACCAGGATTGACAACTAATTCAATGGGTTGTACTTATCAAAGAGTGAAGCGGATGCAAACTTGTACCACTTCATGGTGGAAGGTAAGTAGTTGATCATTGTTCTTTATGTTGATGATTTGATATTGACAGGTGGTGATCAGTTGATCATGTCTTGCAAGGAGGACCTTGCAAGAGAGTTTGAGATGAAAGACATGGCTCTCATGCACTACTTTCTAGTCATGGAAGTGTGGCAAAAGGATGGGGAAGTGTTTGTGTCTCAAGGCAAGTATGCCAATGAGATGCTCAGGAGATTCCACATGGAGAAGTGCAGACCCATGTAGACTCCTCTAGTAGGTAACTAGAGGAAGGAGGATACTACTTCAAGAAAAGTAGTAGAAGATATTGTGTATCGGCAGCTTGTGGGTTCATTGATGTACTTAGTGAACACATGACTAGATTTGTGCTTTACGGTGAACCAGCTGAGTCAAGCTATGGTTCAGCCTACCAAGCTATTTTGGAAGGCATTGAAGCATGTTTTGAGATACCTTAGAGGAAAATCTCAGTATGGATTATGGTACACATGGTCAGATGGAGTGAAGCTACAGGGCTTCACAGATGTAGATTGGGCAGGGAGTCCATCAAATTGGAAGAGCACATCAAGAGGAATTTTCAACCTTGGTTCAGTTACATTTTCTTGGTACAGTAGGAAACAGAGGTCATTGCACTTAGCTAAGTAGAGGTTGAATATTGTTGGGTGCTAATAGGTGTCTTTTAAAACTCCTAATTACCTCACATTAATTATCAACCTGGGTAAGTCCTTTTATTCCAAGAGTGTACACAATATGTGCAAGCTATAAATCCAGAGAGTAATGCTTTAAAATAAGTTATTAAATTCAATACAAGAGTAAATGGATGTAATCATAAATTTCAACCTTGTAACTTTAAGGGAAGTAATTCATCTAAGCATCATGACTCAATCTCAAACAAAACCATAATTCAATCTTAATCAACCAATTCGAATGATAATCAACCCAGAGCACCATAGCATTAACTCAAGTCTTTCAACACTCAAACTACTAGATAGAAGGAAAGCATTTGATCTAATCAACAACACTCTATCCTTTAACTAACCAGAAATGATTCTTTAACTGATGACTAATTCAATCATGACATGAATAAATAAAACAAATTAGAATTTCTCATTAATGAAATGAATACCAAAAATCAACTGAAGAGTTGTAAATCAGAATAAAATTGCAGGAAACGAAAAAGTATAAAACAAGGAACAACAATAAGATCCACCAGAGACTAGGCCCTAGCCACCAACGAATACTGCTTAGCTACTTCAGAATATCCAAATGAATAGCAATGAAAGTTATATATTAATCATCAAATTCATTTGTCATTACAGTACGATCTTGTTCTTCAAAATCATGCTTCTATAAATTAAAATTACAATTGAAGTAAAAGGCGAGAGAGATCCCTCTTCAGTTTTCTCCTTTATAGTCAAAATGAAAAAGATAAATGTGATCCCTCAGGATTAGGAGATCCTGAGGGATTCACAACTAAATTCTATCTTCAGACACTTCTTTCATCTTGTGCTGATCTTCTTGATCCGTTCCTTGGTTCGACCGCACATGATGTGCCTCATTTCCCTCGATTAGATTTTTCTATTCCGAATTTGGAACAACATTTGTTCCACCTGTTGTTTTTCTGCATAAAAAGCAATGAGAGTTAGTTTGGGGGGTCAAATCAAATCAAGAGTAGTTTCATTCATCCCTTATCAAAATCCTATCAATATGCTATTATATCATGGCACAAAATGGATAAGAAAAGAGGAAAAAGGCAGTGTAATCAAGAGTAAATACATACCTATTGCACAACTCAACATACGCTCCTGCTTACCTTGTTTCATTTCCTCATGAAAAATGAATAGTTCCTTTCTAATGCATTTAAGGAAGAAGCTAGAAACAAGGTTTAATTATCAGGCCTAAAGCTGATATGTTGTGCTAGAATTGCAAAGGCTTCCTTTTCGTGTCCTTCAAGAAACTCATAGTCAGACTGATACCCTTCAGGAGGATACCAAATAATGCAACTCCTATATCAACACCCTAACCAATAAGACCCTTCCCTCAAGATAATATTGTTGTATGCGATCAACTAGCATGCAACAACTTTTAAATTCCTATAATTAAATGGTTCTCTTTCTTTAACACTGTTAGTTGAGATCGTCCATCTCATTTTAGATGCAATCAAGAATATTTCCTGAATGGAGAGGAAATATATTGTTCCTTTCTACACAATTTCCTTATGTATGGGCCCTAAAATTTTAATCATGCCCTCTTGTGTCATCAACATTTTATGTTTAGAAAATAGTTGTAAAGGATGAGTAGGCTCACTCCTTACCTAGAGATCCAAACCATGTTATTGTCTTTGAAACAAACTATAAGCCTTAAACCACTTAAGTTGATTAACTGCAAAAGAGATAAAATCTTGGAACTGCATGTCTCCAATAAAAGGGTTAGGATTCTTATCCACTTCTTCTTCTAATATGAAATTATGCAGATAAAATTCACAAATACGCCATTGGACATTTGCCCCATGTACCTCACAAAAACTTATAAAATCTTCAGTTGTATTTAATTTGATTGGCTTTCCAACTCTTACGTCTTTAATATTTAACAATAAGTATCGTTCTAATAAGAACATGGCATAATTTTTGGTAGGATACCTACATGTCAAGACATCCAAATATAGCAAGCAAATGGTGTCTATCTGACTCATGACTCTATCCAGCTTGGTCTTCACATTCTTCATCTTTTCTTCCTCTTGTCTAAATCTATCAAAAGTCCCATTCTCAGTTATGATTAATTCCCTAAACTTCTTTTGCAACTCCTGATATTTTTGCAGGGGAACTGTCTCATGTTCACATTGTTCTAAAGCAAGTTGCGCTTGTGTGAGCTCTTCTTGTAGCTTTAGAAGAAAAGATTCATTTCTGTTACACTGAAATTTGTCACCTCGACTATCTACAGTTTGTGTGGCCTCATCAATAGCCACATTGTCCTCTTTGTCAAGCCCCATACCTCTGCTCTTCATGTCAAAACTTCAAAGAGAGAGAAAGTCACTTGAAAACATGTTTATCTCTGGGTACGCAGGTTCTCTCTACCTTGCCTGCGTGTACGCACTCCAAATACACTATACCTGCGTACTTATACGCTCTGTAAGCTAAAGGTTGGGTGCGTACCCCTGTAAAGGTCAAAAGGCGCGAGTTTCATCTTTAAAAAGTTACTTGTGGTCACTTCTAGAGCCTTCTAGAAGAGTTTTTGACGTGTATTGAGCGCCTCCAGATGGTTCATGCATCCCTATGATAGAGGAGCTTATCCCATCAAGAGAGGAGCTACCCCATCCAAAAGAGGGAGTATCCCATTGATGTTGGAACTGAATAACCTCTTCTAGAATACTATAAATACAGGCATGGGGCCAAAGGAGGGGAGGTTGAAAGCTGAACATTCTAAAGGGTAAATGCTGCTGGAATTAGGACTTCCATTGTTGACTTGTGAGGAGAAATCACTATCCTTCCTTGTTGCCTATTGGGAGTGGGTGAGCTTGTCAAAGTAGAGGAAATCTCTTGTTGGACCCTGGGAGGAGCTTGCACAACACCAAGGCTCAGGTTGTAATGGTTCCTTTTTTGTTTCCTTAATACAAATAAGTCCATTCTTCTCAATGATTTGTTGTTAATGAATTATTTCATGTACTCCTTGGTCTATGTGATGAATATGCTTTGTTTTATGATGAATATTCAGGTGTTATGTAATCGTTTGCTTTGTTAGTGTATGCAGGTCTTAAAGTGAAGGAGGAGCTCATCTGGATCAGCAAGGCTGGACTGCTACAACAAGCGTTGGACCTAAGGTAAGATCGGAAAACACTTGATCTCTCATAGAATAATGTGTGTTTAGAGAAGGATTGCTCTTGTTTGGTTTGTTTGTCACTAGAGAGTCTTAGACTCCTAGGGAGGTTAGGTTTGTCCGCAAAAATAACTCTTTCCGCATGACAGGAAATCAAGGCTCAGATGGGGTCACACCGAGAGCTTCCAGGAGGGAAGTAGAGAGACTTGGAAGAGTCGAAAGAGGAGTAGGGAAATGGAAGTGAATGGGGTAAGAGATCAAGATAGACTGGACGGAGCCCCAAACTTCGTAGTCTGGAAGGCCACGATCTTGTCTGTTCTAGACAGGAATCGTCTCAAGCACTTCGCCTTGAACACGATAGCGATCCTAGTTGACCCGGCTGAGAACGAAAAGTACCAGGGAATAATGGCGAGGGCCAAGAGCATCACCCTTGACAGGGTCAAGGACCATGTAGTACCACATATTGTCGTAAAGGACATGGCAAATACGATGTGGGAGGCCCAGACGAAATTGTATCAGCGTACTTCCGTGCATAAGAAGATGTGTTGATTTGGGGTAGCATCGGATGTGCTCTAACCACGAAATTTGATGGAGAGGTTGAGGCACATGAGATCTCCAATTCCCAGAAAGGGTTTGGGCAGATTTTAAATAGTTTAGGAGATATTAAAATAATTAATATTTTTAATGGAGTCCCTAAGTCTAAACTTAGGGAAATTAAAATATTAATGTGAATTAATATGAAACTGTGTTAGAATGGTCCAAAAGACATGAATCAAGCTAGATCTAATCTTAGCCATTGATTAGGGACTTAATCTCAGCCGTTGATATGTCAACAAGAAAAGTATAAGAGGAGGCTTGAAGCTCACTTGGAGAATACACTAGAGTGATCAATCATTCTATTCTCTAGAGCGGGGTTTGCTAAGAGAGATAGAGTTAGTGATCGGGAGTTGCAGCTAAGGGGCATTGAGTACAGAGAAACAAAGAGGTAGAGATAATGTCGTAAGAGGTAGCGCAGTAGCCATAGAGAGGGAGTTCTCGCTCATAGCTTGCATGGAAAGTTCTATAGCCAGCAACATATGGTACATTGACAGTGGAGCATCCATCCATATGACTAGGAACATGTAAAAATTTCTCATTTCCCACCCCGCTTTTCAGTTTCACCTTATTTATCCAATATAGTTAAATGCCCTTTCTCATATCCATACATTCAACAACTGAAAAATAAATATTGTTGAAAACACAAATTCTGGATATTTTACATAATGCTGGAAAATGCAGAAATAAAAAAATCAGCAGGTACAAACAGCCATTTAACACATTTAAACACAGTGATTTTTGGTCAAGGTGACCCTGGAAAAACTCCATACAACGCTTGAGGAAAACCAGTTCGAGAGCTCTTTCTTATTTCTGAAAATGCTTTTTACAGTGAGAAATATTCAACAAAAAATCAGCAAGCAAACTTTTACAACTTATCTTGTTTTCTGTGCCTCACAGCCAAGTAGAAAATACTTGCAAACAGCAAAACATGACAGCAATAAATGTTGTACGGCCTCCTTGATTTTCGTGCCCACTTTCAGCCTTAAATGCTGTTGTACGGCCTGCCTAGAAATGCGTGCCAAGATGCCATAAATACGATGTACGGACCTCGATTTGCGTGTAGAAAAACCCAGCAATATGTTGTACAAATTTGCCTCGATCTGCGTGCCAAAGTACAACGACTTGCTGTACGACCTTCCTTGGAAAATGTGCCAGCAAACTGCTCCTCGATTTCTATGCAAACTGCTCCTCGATTTATGTGCAAACAACGGTACAGATTTCTAGAAAATCATGCCAAAATCTGCCTTTCACTATGTGCTAACTCAGCTATACGGATTTGCTAAACTGCTGCCTTGGAATGTGTGCCAAGTTGTTGTCTCCTTCTCCTCCCTATCCAGAAATC
The DNA here is from genome assembly GCA_000404065.3 of Pinus taeda. Taxonomy (NCBI): domain Eukaryota; kingdom Viridiplantae; phylum Streptophyta; class Pinopsida; order Pinales; family Pinaceae; genus Pinus; species Pinus taeda. The sequence goes on from APFE030282758.1 coordinate 35,346, forward strand.
TCCCTTGCTTTCTTGCTCTCCTTCTCTCAATCTGCTCATGAAAAAATGAATGACCTTTTCCTCATTTTCCTCCTTTAATCTAACCCTAAGTGACTTTTGGGTAATCCCTAAATCCAATGGCTGAAATAGATTGAGATCTAGGGCTAAGATTAAATGCTCATTTAAATCTGACTTTCTATTTTTTAATTCACCCCACTTTAATAAAGACCCACTTAGTCATTTATTTCCAAAGTCACTTTTCCTTTCTAATTTTACGTTGACTTTATTAAAGTCACTTTAAAATTAGACTTTAATAACTTTATCACTTAAAGTCACTTTTAAATTAGATTTGACTTTATAAAAATTATAAAGTCACTTTAGGAGAAAAATTAAATTATTTTGGACACTTTTTCCTAAGCCAAAGATCAAAGCCTTAGGGAACCACCTGTCCTCCGGTACCAAACTTCAACACTCCCTCTTACCGAGGAAGGTGTTCCTCACCACACCCATCTTCTCTCTGAAGTGGTCATGCTTGCCCTGTGGTAAGGTTTTGGTAAGAATATCTGCAACCTGCTCATCAGTGGGAATATACTCAAGCTTCACAGCTCCCTTATGAACATAGTCTCTATTGAAATGATATTTGATCTCGATATGCTTTGACCTGTCATGAAATACTGGATTCTCCATGAGTTTAATGCAACTCTAATTATCACAGTAAATCACTGAAGGTCTCAACGGCTGACCAAATAAGCCAAACAACATCTTGCGAAGCCAGACGACCTCACAACTAGCTAGACTAGCTGCCATATACTCTGCTTCCACTGAAATCAATGCTATTGACTGCTGCTTCCAGCTGAACCATGACACTACTGCCGAACCCAACCCAAAACAGCACCCTGAAGTGCTCTTCCTATCAGAAGCACAACCTGCCCAATCAGAATCAGCATAAGCTGCCAATCTCACTCCATCCCCCTGCCTGTAGTCCAGACCATAATCCACTGTCCCCTGCAAGTACCGCAAAATGTGTTTTGCATCCACCCAGTGAACCTTCCTAGGCTCACACATAAACTCTCATCGTGTTGACTGCAAAACAAATATCTGGTCTAGTGTTGACCAAATACAATAAGGAACCAATCAGTTGCCTGTACAATGTGGGATCCACCAAATCGGAATCCGAAGCATGAAGCTTCTTCTAGTTGGTGATCATCGGTGTCGACATGGGTTTACAATCCTCCATGTGGAATCTGCCAAGGATGTCCACAATATACTTCCCCTGCCCCAGGAAGAAATGCCCCTCCTCCTGCCACACCTTCAAACCCAAAAAATAATGCATCAAGCCGATGTCCTTCATCTCAAACTCTGCCGCAAGATCTCTCTTGCAGCGCTTTATGAGTCTCTCTACACCTGTAATGATCAAGTCATCCACATACAGCACTAGAATGAGAGACTCCTCACCTATCACAATATAGTAAAGGTTCGGATATGCCTCACTCTTTGTGAAACCCATCCCCTACAAGTATGTATCTATCCTGGAGTACCAAGCTCTGGGAGCTTGTTTCAGGCCATAAAGGGCCTTCTTTAGTCTACACACATGGGACTCCTTCCCATGCACCTCAAAGCCCCGTGGCTGCTCAATGTACACCTCCTCCTGTATGAAGCCATTGAGAAATGCGGTCTTCACATCCATCTGGTGGATCTTCCAACCAATCTCTGCTGCTTTCGATATAATGGAGCAGATCGAAGTATATCGAGCCACAAGAGCGAAGGTCTCCTCATAGTCAACTCCCTCTACCTGGGAGAACCCTCTAGCCAAAAACGTCGCTTTGAATTTCTCAATGCTACTATCTGCAGCATGTTTTACCTTGTAAAGCCATCTGGAAGTAACCACAGATTTGCCCTCAAGCCTCGACACCACCTCCCAAACATCATTCTTCATGATAGAAGAATACTCCTCCTGCATGGCCTCTCTCCAGACCTGCTGGCTAGCTG